>JAMQGT020009327.1:0-257195 GCA_024447675.2 Pterophyllum scalare | reverse complement strand
CTTCACAAAAAATTGCATTTTTATATCTTTATGTTTGAAACCTGAAATGTGGCAAAAGGTTGAAAAGTTCAAGGGGGCCGAATACTTTCGCAAGGCACTGTAATAGAGACAAATGCCAGCACTGAAAACCCACATATATATGATGTGTATCTGTTTACATAGTTTGCCCTATAGTTTATATTTCTACAGAAATATCTTAATGGTCACAAATACTTTTCATGCAATAGATATTTTAAATGTTTGTGGTCATGTAAGAATAGATATTTGATGTCTCAAAAGTCCATTTGTTTTGTACTTTGTCCTCTGCAAGTTTGCAAAAGCTGCATCGTGAAGCACTTCTTCTACAGCAACAGGTGTCCCACATGCAGCATTGTGGTCCATCAGACACAGCCTCTTTACAACATCAGGTGGGTCTGACTAATCTGGTCATATAAGAATTGAATAAGCTTCTTTCAGCTGCTCCCTTATTCACAAGGAGTCACCGCAGCAAGTAGCTCCGCATGCGTTGATTTGGCAGATTTTTATGCTGGATGCAACCCCAAAGGGATTTGTGTCTCCTATCAGGATCAGACTGGGGATCATTTGCTTGTTAGCCAAAAGAGTGGGTGATATAGCCTCAAAATGATATATTCTACTTTTGCAACTGTTTGTGGGTGATTGCAGCCTGCAGGCAGCAACATTTATTAGTGCATTTCTTAGTGTCCCTCACCAGCGTGAGCGTAGAGCAGTATAACTAAGGGATGCTTCAGAGCCACCTGAAGCAGTACTGACTATAAGCGTGATGAAAAAGGAAAGTTTTAAGTCTAATCTTAAAAGTAGTGATGGTGTCTTTGTTCTGAACCCAAACTGGGAGCTGGTTTCACAGGAGAGGGGCCTGAAAGCTGAAGGCTCTGCCTCCCATTCCACCTGTGGTAACTCTGAAAACCACATGTAAGCCTGCAGTCTTGGAGCAAAGTGCTCTGTTACAGCAATATAGCAGTCTGAAGCAGTCTGAGTTTTTGGCTCAGGGATTACTTGAACATACACTGACCTCATCATTGGAAACTTTAGCCCTGTTTAATATGAGCATGCACCATTGTATGCCAATGTACAATTGGTCCACTTTCAGATTCACAAGTTTGTCTTTTGTTTCTCTGCAGGCCCGATAGACAACTTCAGGATATAGTTTATAAAATGGTTCCCTTCTTGGAAGAGCGTAAGTATACGTGTATACGGTCACATGTGACGTAATTGATGTGCAGCATTTTCCTGTCCACGTTTTAATGTGATCGCTCTCTCTCTCTCCCTCCAAACTGCAGTTGAACGAGAACAAATGTGTAACTTTTACAAAGAGAGAGGACTAGATGTGCCAAAATCAGGTAAAATGTTTCAGTTTAATAACCCTGGGGCAATGCATTGTAATGCACAGTATGTAGGTACCAGAGAAAATAATGGATGACTGTCATGAAACATTAGATTTGACAGTTTATTTTTGTGTTTAAAGGGGACCTGCTGTGCTGTTTTTCCATTGTCTCACGTAATGTGTGGTGGTGGATGTTCATATAAAACATGTGCACAGTTCCAAATGCTAAAAGGAGCCAGAGGCCTCAGCTTTTTTCCCTCTCACTGAGTTTCAAGCATGTTTTTCCTTCTACTGATGATGCATTGTGAAAGTGTGAAAGACTAAATCCACAGTTTTATCCTCCAGTAAGCAGGTAATGGGTGTACACGCGTTACAGCAGAGCAGAGATGTATTGCTATCATTTGTGTTGCTGTGGATGTTTTTGCTGTCAGCTCTCATATCCTGGTTTGAATTCAGACTTTTAACAGGTTCAATAAAGGACTACTTTAAGATGGATGGAGTAATTAAGTCATGATTTTGGCTTTCAGTGATTATAAAAACAAAACAATTGTTCTTTGAAGATGGACTTTATGGTCAGAAACACCAGCTAGTCAGTGTGTAACTCCTACTAGATGGCATTTAAATTTAAATAATTTAATGTTAAATAATCAAGATTGCTGTAAAAAGAAAAACTACTATTTAGATTTTTCTGTAATTGTGCAGTCTGTGGAGCTCCTTAGGTGTATTAACATCACGCTGGAAATGAGGGTAATACTTCCTGTTTAGATCTGAGTATTCAAGAACTGGAAACCTAAAGATGGAGCACAACAGTAGAAAAAGTGGAGGAGTCCATTCACTCACTGAGGGTTTCTCTTTCTTTGTAGCGGTCATCTCCCCTCCGGGTCCTGTTGTGATGAAGAGGCAGAAGAAGGACAACATTCCTCAGTCTGTCTTCACCATTCCTCCAGAGCTGGATGTGTCTCTGCTCCTGGAATTTGTTGGGTGAGCATTTGTACTGTGCAGTTGCTTGTTTTTAATTTAATTTAATTAAAAAAAAATTTGTTAGTTTTTACTTATTTGTAAGAAGGTCGCTGTCCTTGATCAGTTGCCTTTTCAGGCCTCCCACCTCCTGTTTTGAAAGTTCAGTCACTGCTAACAGCTAGCCTGTGTTGTTTTCTGGCTTTCAGTTCTTGATTAGAGCACGTCTGCTAGGTGTTTTGCTTTTTTGTCCTGTACACCTAAAAGCTTTGTTTAGGCACCCTGTCCAAATCAGTGTTTTGCATATCCAGATTTCTCCCTGATTGAATTTTGAAAGCCTGGACAGAAAGAAAACACATGAAATACTATTTTAGCGAAATCCAGAGCATTTGGAAGTGGATTGAAATGTGATTCAGTCAGTTTGACAGTGTCTCAGTCCTGCTGCTTAAATCAGATTTGTAGCCATGCTAAGCAGAATGCAGGTGATTTTAATGTTTTGCCATGATGGATAAGGTGACGTCCGGATACCCAAATCTAATCTGATCACTTGAAAATAACCTTGCAGAAAGAATACCTTGAAGATCTGGTTTGAGAAACAAATTAGATGAATTCAGTTAAACATGGGATTTTCAGCAATGAATGATTTAGCTTGCAGTTGTGTAGAAATGCCAGCAGATGGCTCCATCGTCTTAAACTGCTTCCTTACAACCAAAAAGTTGTACATCTCTTGACCTTTGCTTTGTTTTCAGGGCTGAAGAGGGCATCTGCAACTACAAGGTAAAGTCTTTAATCTGAACTATTTCAGATTATTATAATGCATAGTTGCAGTGAATTTCAGCACTTGTTGGACATGCTTTTAAGGATAGTTTTGTCTCATTTACTTTTTTCCTTCGTGGTTCTAAAGGGTACAAAGTTTAAATGGTCCGATTTTTTTTTTTTTTTCCTTCCTGTAATTTTAGCAATTAACTCTTACACTGCCAGCTGTGGTGCTTTCTTCACTGGCTTCTATCCTGCTCACTGTAATATTAGTTTAGGGTTTTATGTGGGCAGTAGAGGGCAATGACTGGGCTAGGATGCAGTAAACAGTGAGCATAAAGTGCCTTTCTTATAGTTTGATACACTTTAGTTTTCAGTGTTTAACACCAAGAAGTCTGTTTCACAGTTGCGTAGAGTGAAAATACTGCCCTGGTTTTAGATGTATGTCTTATTCATTTTTATGAATTTCCACCCTGTTTAGCCACTGGAGAGGCGGTATGTCCGTGTGTCAGGTGAGGCCACCGTTCGCCACGTGGAGCTGTTCATCAGGAGGAAGATGGAGCTGACCCCAAGCTGCCAGGTGAATCTACCAGGCTTACAGCTAATAAGAACACAAAGTTGCAAGACTGCAGACTTACAGACAGACTTGGAAGCAGGACAGGAAAGGAATTTAGCATTACAGTATAGGGTAGGCGTATACAGCGACAAGTGTATGGCTACCATTATAGATTAGGAAGACAGTATAGGCCTGCAGTGCTGTCAAAATGCTGTGCAGCTAGGAAACGCATGATCCAACAAAGAAATGTTATCTCATTTGCACACTTCAGGGCAGCACACAGCTGTAGAGGATGATGCACACTGAAGCAGTGACATCGGTCTCTTGCATGTAAACCTGCACAGCATGAATGTTACAGCATCATGACTGCTTAATGCTCACTGTTACAGTTTTTTTTAATGATATTTTTATGATATTATTATGATATTTGTAATCTGTCACCGGACACTTTATTAAAAAAGCAAGAATAATATGTTTACCTGACCAGTATTTCTGGCACCAACCATCAAGGGCAGCAATATTTAAATATCTGGTCGGGTAGTTGCAAAGATAACCTGAAGTAGTTTGGCCAGTCTCCTCTGATCTCTGGCTTCAACAAGACATTTTCACCCAGAGAACTGCTGCTCGCTGGATATTTCCACTTTGTTACACCGTTCTCTGTAAACCTTAGACTTGGTTGTGTGGGGAAAATCTCAGTAGATAAGCAGTTTCTGAAATACTCAGACCAGTCCTTCTGACACCAACAACTGTGTCATGTTCAAAGTTTCCTTTCTTCCCCATTCTGATGCTCAGTTTGAACTTCAGCAGGTTGTCTTGACCATGTCTGTTTGGGCACCCCTGATAATTTTCAGGATTTTCCTTAATAAATCATTGGTTGTTCGGATCAGCAGTTTCAGTTTAAATATATCATATAGCAGACAAACACAGTGGTGATTGAGAAGTGAAATGAAGTTCATAGGATTTACAGACAGTGTGCAATAATTATTTAAACAAAATTAGGCAAGTGCATAAGTTTGGGCACCCTTGTCGTTTTATTTGAATACCTTTAGCACTAATTATTGGAACACAAAATTTGTTTTGTAAGCTCATTGACCCTTGACCTACATACACAGGTGAATCCAATTATGAGAAAGGGTTCAGGTGGCCAATTGCAAGTGTTTCTCCTCTTTGCATCTTCTCTGAAGAGTGGCAACATGGGAGCCTCAAAACAACTCTCAAATGACCTGAAAACAAAGATTGTCCAACATCATGGTTTAGGGGAAGGATCCAAAAAGCTCTCTCAGAGATTTCAGCTGTCAGTTTCCACTGTGAGGAACATAGTGAGGAAATGGAAGACCACAGGCACAGTTCTAGTTAAGGCCCGAAGTGGCAGGCCAAGAAAAATCTCAGATAGGCAGAGGGGAAGGATGGTGAGAACAGTCATAGTCAACCCACAGAGCAGCTCCAAAGACCTACAACATCATCTCGCTGCAGATTGTGTCACTGTGCATTGTTTAACGATTCAGCGCACTTTGCACAAGGAGAAGCTGTATGGGAGAGTAATGCAGAAGAAGCCTTTTCTGTACACACGCCACGAACAGAGTCGCTTGAGGTATGCTAAAGCACATTTGGACAAGCCAGCTTCATTTTGGAATAAGGTGCTATGGACTGATGAAACTAAAACTGAGTTATTTGGACATAACAAGGGCCGGTATGCATGGTGGAAAAAGAACACAGCATTCCAAGACAAACACTTGCTACCCACAGTAAAATTTGGTGGTGGTTCCATCATGCTGTGGGGCTGTGTGGCCAGTGCAAGTACTGGGGATCTTGTCAAAGTTGAGGGTCGCATGGATTCTAGTCAATATCAGCAGATTTCTTGAGAGCAATGTTCAAGAATCAGTGACAAAGTTGAAGTTGCGCTGGGGCTGGATACTTCAACAAGACAACGACCCTAAACACTGCTCAAAATCTACTAAGGCATTCATGCAGAGGAACAAGTACAATGTTCTGGAATGGACATCTCAGTCCCCAGACCTGAATATTATTGAAAATCTGTGGTGTGATTTAAAGCCAGCTGTCCATACTCGAAAACCATCAAATCTGACTGAACTGGAGATGTTTTGTAAAGAAGAATGATCCAAAATACCTTCAACCAGCATCCAGACTCTCATTGGAAGCTATAGGAAGTGTTTAGAGGCTGTTATGTCTGCAAAAGGAGGATCTATTAAATATTGATGTATTTTTTCTGTTGGGGTGCCCAAACTTATGCACCTGCCTAATTTTGTTTAAATAATTATTGCATACTTTCTGTAAATCCTATAAACTTCATTTCACTTCTCAAATATCACTGTGTTCGTCTGCTATATGATATATTTAACTGAAATTGCTGATCTAAACAATCAATGATTTATAAAGAAAAATCCTGAAAATTGTCAGGGGTGCCCAAACTTTTGCATACCACTGTACATTGAGTTGCTGCCATGCAATTGGCTGATTAGATACTTGGGTTAAAGAGCAGTTGAAGAGATGTACCTAACAAAATAGCCATGAGTGTAGATTAGTAACAGAAATAGAAATACTATGACTATTAGATGGTGGGAGAGAATTTCCCAATGAAGACAGCACAGCTAAAAACATTTTAAAAAATCTGGGTATACTGATGACACAGTTGACACTGTGTGATATATAATTTGATAAATAATTTGATTTCATAAATTTAGGAAATAATTTCCATAAAGTCCAAATCTGTTTTATTAACTTCCTTCATGATGAGGTTCCATTTAAGTATGTGTAATAATGGGAAATATTGAGGCCCACTAATAAACCTTCCAGATCTGCATCAGGGGTGGGTCAGTCAGCCCTCTTTAATAACCTCCTCCTGACCGGAGCTGGACATAGATCAGACTGTTGTTGTGCACTGATGACACTAAAATATGTTAAACAAACTCGTATTTCTGGTACCAGACAATGAGGGTTAGACTGACAGACTTTAATCTTTTAAACAGAGTTACAATTATTTCCATCACAAGTTTATGCCATAAACTCTGGTAAAACGTTTTTGAAGGTATGAGAAAATTAATCACTGCCGAGTCAAAGAAGGAATCAAAATGTAATTAAACAGACTTGGCAAAAAGGTAATTGAAATGGACTTCAGGATCAGTGGAAGCGTGCAAATGTGAGAGAGGGAGGATGCATGTGGACAGAAAGACAGGAGTAACTGGAGCTCTGTTTTTATTTGGTCATTATTTGATGTCATTCTGTTAAGTGTTTGAGTTATACAACTGTCTGGGCTCTGTTGAAAGTCGCATGATGAGACTGAATGTTTATCAGGACAGTGTTGTCTGGAGGATTTTTCCTATTTCACCTATGAGGCTTCTTTAGTTTCACTGGCTGATGAGAACTTTCCAACAGTTCATTTTAGTGGGAGACTCATGGAAAAGTCTCCCTTATCCAGATATCAGAGCATAAGAATAAAGAGGCAAGCACGTCTGCACTTAAGAGACTACAAGCTGGACATTGAAGACTCAGCAGCTTAGGTCAAAACTCAGCAGGCTGCCAGCTTCTGAAGGACAGCAGACAGTCCTTAAATACAACTGTAATCTGATTAGATTCAAGTTATTAGAGCAGTGATACTGTATTTCTGTCTCAGAGCAGTTCTGTTGGAGAAAACTTATGCTGCTAATATTAATCTGAAAATCAGAAGTGTCCTACTTTCCTGAAGAGAAATGTTAAGTGTGATCAGATTGTTAAGGTATTCATGCATTTCGTATTTTGTACAAGGGTGGAGGATTAGCAGCTTGCACTGATTTCCTGGCCTCAGTCCAACAGTGGGGTGGCCTGTGTGGACAACCCTGCAGGTCACTGTTCAATGCAGCAGATGTTCCAACAGTCTCACTTTAACTTTTACATATTTGTTACACTTTTTTGAATAAGTGGAATTAACTAACATAACTTCAACATTTTTTTAATTTTGGGGTTTTCTGAAAAAAAGCATCAAAATTATACTTGCGGCATAACTGTCCAACCCCTCCAGGATGGCACATCAATAAGGTTTGCTGCGTCTTCCAGCACAGTCTCAAGAGTATAGGAGAGATTCCAGGAGATGCACAGTTATTCTAGGAGAGCTTCACAGGGCTGTAGAAGGGCCTTAACCCATCAGCTGCTATCTGCTCCTTTGTGCAAGGTGGAACAGGATGAGCACTGCCAAAGCTACACAATGACCTCCAGCAGCCACTGGTGTGAATGTCTCTGACCAAACAATCAAAAACAGGCTTCATGCATTCCCCATTGGGGACTAATAAAGGCATTCATTCATTCATTTGCATTGTTACAATGAAATTTCAGCAAAACGTTCCAGCCTGCTGCATCATTTTGTCACTTTGATTTTCAGGGTGTGTTTGACTTTATCCCTCTGTAGGTTGATCCTTTTCATTTCCATCAAATGATGTGGTATCATTTAATTTCTTACACATTATCTAGTCCATATCAGCATAATTTTTCCCATTGAGCTCTGATGTGTTTTCAAAGTGTTCCTTTAATTTTTGAGCTGTTTATTTTTTGTATGTTTGAGGTCATGATTTTAGACTTCTGAAAGCTTTAATGTGTGTTTGGGTTCGTTATACTGTTGAATAATGACCACAAACTGTGTCTAAATTAAGCCACTGATGCTGCCCCCTCCATCATGGTTAATAGTTGGTACAGATTTCTTGAAATGGAAGTCCTCACCTTTTTCTCTTAAATGTGGCCAAATAACTCAGTTCTTCTCTCATCTGATGATGAGACTTCCTGCTCAAGGTCTTTTCCTTGGTTTCTTAAAAATTTGTTCTCCATCATTTTGTGGCATAGGTTTTGGGTCTGAATTGAATGCCCAGATTTTTACCCAATATGTGTTCCTGGAATCGCATCATTGGTCTGCCAGGCCTGATTGAATCTCTGCCGCAGTGGTCTGAAATGTTTTGTGTGTCCCCTGCAGGTAGATGTGGTTTGTGGAGATCACCTCCTAGATCACTATCAGTCACTCAAAGAAATACAGAACTCTGTTGGCGAAGACGCACTACAGGTAAGAACCACAAAATCACACAGTAGAAACAAACCTGTAATAATTCTAACATTGGAAGCTGGGGGTAATAATCCTGAGTGATCATTTTTGCTTCGGTTTCTCTTTCCTCCAGGATGGTCTATTGGTGCTACACTTTGGCTTGGTCCTGCCCTCTCAGTCTTAAATATGAGAGGTGGATTTAGCTATGTTCTGAGCTGCTGAACTGACATTTTGGACATTATCTTCATCAGACTTCATCAGTTAGAATTTAATAAATTGTTGCTAACTGGTTACAAAACAGATAAACCTTTAAACATGAATGTAGCCACATTTGGGAGCCGACAGATTTTTTTTTTTAATGTTTCTTTATTGAATAAGCTGGAATGAAAACATTTGCTGAACTATTTTGTTCAATTTTGTTCAATTTTTAACAAAAACAAGATAATTATCTTATATTTACTGGACACAGATGGCATACATCTGAATTACTTGGTACCCATGTGTATAACATGAATTTGACCTGATGAATGAAAATGACAAATTCCTGTTCCTACTGTCACATTATCTTTTAAGGTTTTGTTTAGTCATGAAAATGTGACTTGCTGTAACTAAAACTGGACTGAACTACTGTGAATGGACTGAAACTCCTCAGGTGTGTGTGAAAACGATATAAGCAGCATCTGTCTGATTGGTTGATTCCAAAGCTGTGATTTAAAGGGCTTAAAGCAAAAGGACTACCACTACCAAAGGTTTGTGTTATGTTAAAGCTTAGAGATTGATAGTTATTTTTGAGAGCATATTTTTTTGCTGATTAGTTGAAACATACTTTGGGTACAAACGCAGTTATTTAAAGAGAGTTTGTATAAAGTCGTCTTTGATATGGTTTGTTTAAAAACAACTTTTCTACTTGCTTTTGTCAGGTTGAATTAATTAATAAAAGCACAACAGAAATATTTCCTAATTCATCCTTGATTACTGTTTTGTAGGGGCGGGTTTAGACACATCTGAATAGGTGGGCCAGAAGACGGCACATCTGGGAAGGGGAGGGGGTATTAAATGTTTTTAATAGTTCAGTTTTTAAATATCAGTGTATTAAATACAACCTTAAATACAAATCCAAAAGGATTTGTGTCTCCTGGGATCAAATCGGGGATCTTTCACTTGTTACGCAAATGTATAAACCACTACATTATGGAGCCACTTGCCCGAGTACACATCGAATCTTTCGTCTATGAATGGGGATGTGATAAAAATCCCCCAAAGAAGTCAGGGAAGCTAGATTTACTAAATTCATTAAAGCATAACATCTGTTGGCAGTCTTGACTCATGAAACCAGAGTTTCAGTCATGCAATTTTATTTGGTTGTTGTTTTTAGTGTTACCCACTGTCAACAGTGACAACAGGGAGTGGTTTGCTGGTGTAGACACTGATGTGGAAATGAGCCGTGCCTCAAACTGCTTCAAACTTACAACAGCTGAGACGTGGGATCGTCTCACTCAAGACATGAAGTCTAAATGTTATCTATTTTTCATGCATGTCATACAGGTTTCAGTGTGTGAAACAGCAAAATGAAAGCTTTCCCATTAACATTTAATACTCGGGCTAATATTTACTGTGTACAGTATTTGTAACATGTTCACCCCCTCTGGAGGTGTGCAGAGCAGGCCAGATTGTCAGGTTAGTTCCCTTTGGTTAATGATGGGGATTACACTTCAAGAAAAGCAGATGGCTCAAATATTTAAGCCTGCAGCAAAAATTTCTAATACAGGATATTGACTATTACTCAAAATGCTGACGTTAAATTCTACTTCCAGAGCATTAGTTTTGCACCTAACAGCTATGATGGTGTCAGAGTTTCCATGCATGTCTTCAGTTGTTGGAGTTGATGTCTGCCTCATCTTTGTCTTCGCTGATGTCCTTGAAACTTTCCTTCGTTGCTCCTTCTTTCTCCCTCCTGGAGGAGCTGGATGAGGCTTGAGGTTGGTAGGTGTAGCTGAAGGACATCCCTGAGTTAAAGTGAGTCTCCTCGCCTTCCAGCAGTTTCCTTAGAGGATCAAAGGAAACAAATGTCAAGCTGCACATGCACAGAATAAATCTAGCTGTCAAGAGAAAAATCTAAGGGGAACTTTGATAAAAGGTTAATGCACTGACACTGATTTTATGGATTCTAACTGGTATGGGGTCAATTAATGCCCCCCTTGATTTAAATATGTTTTGCTTTTTGTTACTTTAATTGTTGAAGACGGATAGGTGTCTTCATGCTCACATTTGATATCAGTTTAAAACTACCAGGAGGATGCACCAATTAATCAGTGGTGCACAACTGTAATGAAGAAACTTAAAGCCTCATGTATACATAAAAGCACAGTGGCCTATTAGAAAAGTATTTATGTATTCATTATTACAGTTTCAATGAGACCAAGGGAGTAGATGTCATTTGATTATGGTCTATTTGAACTTCATTTTAGAAAAACCAAACTATACTGCCAAAAGTATTTGCTCGGTTGCCTTCACACAAACATGAACTAATTCATAATCCATAGGGTTTGATATGTCGGCCTACCCTTTGCAGCTACAACAGCTTCAACTCTTCTGGGAAGGCTTTCCACAAGGTTTAGGAGTGTTTATGGGAATTTTTGACCATTCTTCCAGTGAGGTCAGACACTGATGTTGGATGAGAGGGCCTGGCTCGCGGTCTCCGCTCTAATTCATCTCAAAGGTGTTTTATCAAATTGAGGGACTCTATGCAGGCCAGTCAAGTTCTTCCACACAAAACTCGCTCATCCATGTTTTCATGGACCTTGCATGCATGTTGGAACAGAAAGGAGCCATCCTCAAACTGTTCCCGCAAAGTTAGGATCATGAAATTGTCTCAAATGTCTTGGTATACTGAAGCATTAGGAGTTCCTTTCACTGGAACTAAGGGGCCGAAAAACACCCCCACACCATAATCCCCCCTCCACCAAACTTTACACTTGGCACAATGCAGTCAGATAAGTACCGTTCTCGTGGCAACCACCAAACCCAGAATCATCCATCAGATTGCCAGATGGAGAAGTGTGATTTGTAACTCCAGAGAACACGTCTCCACTGCTCTGGAGTCCAGTGGTGGCATGCTTTACACCACTGCATCACACTTGGTGATGCAAGGCTTGAAAGCACATGCTCAGCCATGGGAACCCATTCCATGAAGCTCTCTATGCACTGTTCTTGAGCTAATCTGAAGGCCACATGAACTTTGGGGGTCTGTAGCAACTGACTGCAGAAAGTTGGTGACCTCTGTGCACTACGCACCTCACCATCCACTGACCCCACTCTGAATTCAATGATTGGAATGGGTGAGTTAATACTTTTGGCAACATAGTGTATATCAGACAATGCTATTCTACGTAGTATATTTTTCCATCCTAAAACATGGCTGGAGGGTGTCTTTGAATTACAGGAATATGTTAAATCAGTACATCGGTGATTTGCTCTTTCAGCTAATAGAAAAGGTTGGATATTCTTGAACCCACTGAGCACCTGTAAGCAGCTATCTCTATGTCCAGGGCCATCTTGACATTGAGCAGGTCTTGATACTCCCTCAAGATGATGAGCCATCTCACTCTTCAAGTTCCTCAGCTCAGTGTCCGTTTGGCTAATGGTGTCCTGTGACAATGGAAAAGAAGCAGGAGTTGGAGAGTATCAACACTATGTAACCATTCAAACACTCATGAATACATGTATATTTTTTAATAATTCACTGTACTTTTTTCTGTGATATTTATGATATGCTGTCATTTCCATGTGTAAAGAACCCCTCTAAAGTTTATGAAGGGATTTCCTTTTTGTTCCAACGACCTTTGGAGCTAAGCTGTACTGCCTGTAAAATGCCAGTGAAAGCCAGATGACCCTTCTGTGTCCGACTGAGCAGGTCAGATGTTAAGCTAATTCAGGGTTAATTCACTAAGAACCACTAAGAACCATTACAGTCACAGTTTAGACTGCCAACCATACACCAACGACCAACTCTTTACCGCACCTTGCACGTGATTTCAATATTCATTATCCCAAAGACAGCCAGAACTTTTTATCAATAGGATATCAGTGCCAGTGATAACCTATTTAATTTAAAAATTGTTGCTAACTGTAAAGCTAGTACCAGCAACTTACTTGGTTAACCTAGCAAATAAAAGCCTGTCGGCCCGTTGAGGTTAAAAAGTCTACAGGAAATGGGGTCTAACAATTAGGCAAACCATCGATCTGATCTAATTATTGAATGAATGTCACAATATACCCTGAGCTTTCAGAGGGCGCTTGGGTCATTGATTAAAATTATTCTGTAGGATTATCTGTATGCTGGATTCTTTCTACTAAATCATTGACAAATGAAAGTTGGGGACACCATAGTGTGTGCTGTTAGCTGAAAGCTTTACTCAAGCTGTGACATAATTGATGATTAACTTGACCCTGAGATCTGCAAGCTTTCAATCCTATTATTCTCCAGGTTTGCACATAATTGTGACCTCCATTCAAGATTTCTCTCAACACATTTTGTTGTTGTCTCAACTTTGATTTTTTACAGTTGCAGTGCTTCCTCAGATTTGATCATGATAATAATCACTGATCCATTTCCAAGGACCGGGTAAGAGCAGTACAGTATTTCTGTCTCTTACTGTTGCTATTTAAGGGTCACAAAAACTTCATGGAATTTGTGGTTCTAGTTTGGTCTTTTAGGTTTATGTGTTATGATTCATAACATATTCTGTACACATTGTTATAGTAGAAATACTAGTGTATCTCAATGGTATAATTCTGTCACTCCAACTAACTCCTCCTCAGCGTGATATTTTATTCTGTTGTGTGTAGGATTCTTAGGTTATACTCACTAAAATATGATGTGATTATACAAAAGTACCCTGAATACAGAAGAAGCTGGACAGACAAAAGTATCCATATGACTGTAGCTGCCAGTTCAGACTCCAGTGTTAAGGCCTGGTCTGTTATTCTTCTTAGACACTGCAGGGTTTTAGCGATATGTACAGTGTAGTTAAGACATTCCTATTTTATCGTATTTTGGACCCAGTTTCCCACTTTCCACTGTGATTCTGTGTCCACCAGACTTCTAGCCCTGGCAGATTGTTTGAAGACAAAAACGAGTTTATATAAGTTACTACTAATATACTTTTTCAAAGACTGTTTGCTTGCCTGCATTGCTGTGACTTCAGCATTGTGTGCATCCTCCATCTCTGCGATCTGCCTTTCCAGAGACTCGTTGGCACCCCTCAGGGTCTCTATCTCGATGGTCTTGGACTGCAGCTGCCTCCTAAACTCACTGATCTCCTCCCTGCTGGCCCTCATGGCCTCGCTGCTCCTTGTGGCCTGCTCGCTCAGGCTCGCAAACTTGTTCTTGTACCACTCCTCAGCCGACTGCAGGTTCTTGGAGGCAATGGTCTCATACTGGTTGCGGATCTCCTTCAGAGCGGAGGTGAGATCGGGTTTGGCGAGCTCGAGCTCCACCGAGACCTGCTGTGCCTCCATCATGCTGCTCAGCTCCTCAATTTCCTCTTCATGCACTTTCTTGAGGAAGGAGATTTCATCCATCAGCGACTCCACTCTACGTTCCAGGTCCAGGCGGACGGCTGCGGCGTCATCCACGTCCTTCCTGAAGGACCTCAGGGTCTGTTCGGCTTCTTCCCGTGCTCTCACCTCCTCATCATACTTTGCACTGAGCTTCTAAAATGACACAAAACAGCAGGGTTAAAGGTGAGAAAGTGAGTGGGCAAATAGGCTTTACGCAATGACATGAACAGAACATGAGACACAATCACAAAGATGTCATTACAGATGATAGAAGTTTGATTTCTGTGGGGATTCTAGCTTTGTAGCAAGCAGCTTCCTTCAGGGCTGAAAAGATGAAGCCAGAAACTACAGTTCCTCTAGTGGCCATTTGAGGCTTCATTGCATACAAAGTCTATGCAAAGATGAAAATGTATGCAAATTAGCTTTAAAAAACATGATGGAAGTGGCCAAAATGCCAACAGTGGGTGGCATCATGGTGGCTACGTCCACTTTTTTGCAACTGTAAATGCTCAAAACTGAATAGAGGAAGGAACATCTTACTTTGTTCTTCACCTCTTCAAACCTGTCCACTGGTCTCACCTGCAGCTCGTCCTCCATGTTGTTCCTCTCGATCAGCACTCGGTTCTTTTCCCTGTTCAGCTCCTCCAGCTGCGAGCGCAGGTCCCTCATCTCCTGCTGGTAGAGATGAGCGATGCGAGGCCGCTCGCTCTGCTTCTGCCTCAGAGTCACCAGCTCCGTCTCCAGCACTTTATTCTGCTGCTCGAGGTGTCTGACTTTATCGATGAACATGGCAAAGCGGTCATTCAGACCCTGTGCAACAGAATAAGCGCTTGTTTATTATCAAAGGATTATTTGGGATATTAAATACATGACAGGCAGCAAACAGGTAGGGTTGATAGAAGCTCAATAAAATATAATCCAAGCTTCAAAAATCACTGTTTTTATCATGTGATAATGATGCAGTGCTTATTGAGCAATTTATAAACATGACACATATATTATTACTTTAAAAACTGGGAAAGACTTTGTAATATGGCCTACGACTAATGGTGTAATTCCCCTGTAATTAAATGGAATTTCAATCTATTTTATTTAAAATGACAATTATTATCTATTTACCGTCAAATACTTAGATGTAGCTACACAGGAAACAACAAAATAATTATACTGTCAGTAAATTTAAGTACAGCTTAAGTAATTTGAAGTAGTGTGTGACTTCTTGGTAAGCAAACAGTATTTTCCCATCTTACATGATAAGTACGCTGTACTTTTTGCTGTATTATAGAGTTGTTTCCTTTTTACATCTTTATTTAATATTTAATTTGATTGATGCATGTTTTATTATTCAACATGCATCACCTTTAATTTTACCATTATAAATGTGGACTGCTTCTCCCTTTCTAACTTACAACTTATACCTGAAGTTATTCAATACTCAGAATTACTCGTGCACTGCCAAAAATTGCTTATGCATTACTTAAAATACTTACACACTACTTAAATTTACTCACAGTACAGTACAGTACATTTCTTTGTTTCCTGTAAAAATCTGACTTGTTACCTTCTTATTCTAGTGTACTGACCTTTAAGTATTTGAAGGTAAATATAATTATATTGTAGCTTCAAATAAAATAATTTAAGTTACGTTTAATTATAGGGGAATTACGCCATTAGTCCTGGGTCTTATTATTTAAGTTTAATTATTAAATGTTACCAAAAACTGGCTCAAATATTAACAATAGTTATATGCACATCCAGCATGTGTCTGGCTACCTGGCAGAATTCAGCTGTTATTTTCCTTTGGACTCTGTTTTGGTCTCCACCTACTCCTGAGGGAAGTATCTGCTTCTTTCTCATTAACTCTTCCAAAATCATTAAGCTCTAGCTGCTAACCTTGACTGGACCAGGCAGATAAAGTGGCAGGCAAGTAACTACTCCGTAAAGTGTGACAGTTGTCAGTGAGCTCAACACTTTCTGCTGCGTTCTGATCCGCATCTTCTGGTTGTTTCTCGGGCTGTGATCACGCCTTACCTGCAGCTGCTCCTTTTCGTTGGTTCTAATCACTTTGAATTCATTGCTGACCACGGAGGTCTGAGTCAAGTCCAGGGAGGCGGTCGGCACCGGAGAGAAAGAAGTGGAGGTCCGTCCCACCCGTCTGTACAGACTCGCGGAGGACGCGCTGTTGCGAGGCGCAGCCATGGACCGGAGCCCAGGGGAGCTTCGCGGAGACCCGCTGCCCATGCGAGAGGAGGCGACGGGGAATCTTGGAGAATCACCGAAAATCTTCCGGTAGGAGGACGACGTGTAACGGTCCCGGTAGCTCATCTTTGCTGTGACTCAGAGATAACACCGTGACGCGTAAGGAGCTTTTCAGAAGCTTATGGACTGCTGGCTGCCGGTGGAACGAACCATTTTACGGACTCACAACATTTGTCCAGCGGAATGAACATACTGAATGAGGTTTAGTCTTTTTCAAGGCGGAAAAGAACGAGGCTGGAAGCTCTTCCGCATGTGTCACCCGTGTCTGCGTTTCATTTTTTGCGCGTCAAAACAAAACAAAACAAAACAATAAAGAGCAAATGGGACTGTCCACGCACACACCTTCAGCGCTCTCTACCTGCGTGTTTGTTTGACGGATCCTTTAAATCAGTGCAGATGAACCCCGTGGCCGAGAAAAAAGACCAGTCAGTAGTATGAACCAATCAAAAGTTGCTCAGTGATATAAAGAAGACTCGTCTCAGAGTAAGAAACTAAGTAAAGATGAGTCTTCCTGTCGTCCTCAGGGTCAGAGTTCAGGCAGGATGGAAAACTGCCTCAGCGGGTCCCAGACACATGAAGTGCTTGTCAAGATTCCCGTTTCACCATCTGGCCGTTATTTTTTGTGTATGTATGTATGTATGTATGTATGTATTTATGTATTTAGTTATTTATTTTCACTTTATTTGCTCCACAAATCTGTCTGCATTGTTTAAGCTATTCCAGGAACCTGACCGAGCTGGTCATGTGTAAAAGTTAGTGTCTATTTTTAGGTGTTCTGTGCGCTACACTGTTAACTTTAACTATTATATGTAGTAACAATTTAAATAAATTGTTACTACATATTAATAAGACATTAAGCAGACAAGATCTTTTGGAAAGTGTTCACTTGACATAGAATACCCTTCTTGAAGATGTTTCTTAATTTAAAAATCTAGCTTTAGTGATGATGGTGTGTTCACGTGGTGCCTCTATCCCTACAATTCTTAACACTGTTTGCATTGCTTTACATTTGAATAGAACATATCTGAGACCAGAATGCATCCTATCACAGGACTACTGTACAAACTGTGCTTAGAGGTTGAAGATGATAAGCGAAGATGATGATTAACTCGTTATAAACAATTATTTACAACCTGGTCTCGACAGTTCGTGAAATTATCACGAAATTATTGCATGCTTCAATCGTAAATATGATCAATCTGTCTTTATTAGTTGGCTATGTACCACAGGCCTTCAAGGTGGCTGTAATTAAACTGCTACTTAAAAAGCCATCACTTGACCCAGCTGTCTTAGCTAATTATAGGCCAATCTCCAACCTTCCTTTTCTCTCCAAAATCCTTGAAAGAGTAGTTGTAAAACAGCTAACTGATCATCTGCAGAGGAACGGTTTATTTGAAGAGTTTCAGTCAGGTTTCAGAATTCATCACAGTACAGAAACAGCATTAGTGAAGGTTACAAATGATCTTCTTACAGCCTCTGACAGTGGACTCATCTCTGTGCTTGTCCTGTTGGACCTCAGTGCAGCTTTTGATACTGTTGACCATAACATTTTGTTACAGAGCTTAGAGCATGCCATAGGCATTAAGGTACTGCACTGCAGTGGTATGAATCATAGTCAATTTGTCTAATGGACTCCAATTTGTTCATTGTAAATGGAGTCGCTTCACACACTAAGGTTAGTTATGCAGTTCCCAGCTTTATCTATCCATGAAGCCAGATGATACATATCAATTATGTTAAACTGCAGGAATGTCTTAAAGACATAAAGGCCTGGATGACCTCTAATTTCCTGCTTCTAAATTCAGATAAAACTGAAGTTCTTGTACTCGGCCCCACAAATCTTAGAAACATGGTGTCAAACCAGATACTTACTCTGGATGGCATTACTTTGGCCTCCAGTAACACTGTGAGAAATCTTGGAGTCATTTTTGACCAGGACATGTCCTTCAATGTGCATATTAAACAAATATGTAGGACCGCTTTTTTACATTTGCACAATATTTATAAAATTAGAAACATCCTTTCTCAGACTGATGCTGAAAAGTTAATCCATGCATTTATTACTTCTAGGCTGGACTACTGTAATTCATTATTATCAGGCTGTCCTAAAAGCTCCCTGAAAAGCCTTCAGCTGATTCAAAATGCTGCAGCTAGAGTACTGACAGGGACTAGAAAGAGAGAGCATATTTCTCCCATATCGGCTTCTCTTCATTGGCTCCCTGTTAAATTTAGAGTAGAATTTAAAATCATTCTCCTAACATACAAGGTCTTGAATAATCAGGCCCCATATTATCTCAAGGACCTCATAGTACCATATCACCCCAATAGAGCACTTTGCTCTCAGACTGCTGGCTTACTTGTGTTTCCTAGGATACTTAAAAGTAGAATGGGAGGCGGAGCCTTCAGCTTTCAGGCCCCTCTTCTATGGAACCAGCTCCCAGCTTGGATTCAGGACACAGACACCCTCTCTATTTTCAAGATTAGGCTTAAAACTTTCCTTTTTCGATCAAGCTTATAGTTAGGGCTGGATCAGGTGACCCTGAACCACCCCTTAGTTATGCTGCTATAGGCCTAGGCTGCTGAGGGGGGGGGTCCCATAATGCACTGTTTCTTCTCATTCACCTTTATTTACTTGTTTATACTTCACTCTGTATTTAATCATTATTATTAATCTCTGGCTCTCTTCCACAGCATGTCTTTTGTCCTGTCTCTCTCCCCTCAGCTCAACCGGTCGCGGCAGATGACTGCCCCTCCCTGAGCCTGGTTCTGCTGGAGGTTTCTTCCTGTTAAAAGGGAGTTTTTCTTTCCCACCGTGGCCAAGTGCTTGCTCATAGGGGGTCGTTTTGACTGTTGGGTTTTCTCTGTGTTATTTTAGGGTCTTTACCCACAATACAAAGCACCTTGAGGTGACTGTTTCTTGTGATTTGGTGCTATATAAATAAAATTGAATTGAATTGAATTGAAATTTTATCTATTGATTCGTGCTCATGAACACAAATTCCCTCTTTTTTCTTGTTACTCGGCACGATTTCTAACCTGCCTGAAATGCAGTGGGATAAAGTTCGTGCCTCTGAGCATGACTTCTAACCTGCAGTATAAGTCGATTTTTTTCATGCCCCCATCACGTTTATTTAATATTCATTTATTTGCTTTTTTTTTTTTTTGTCTTTTGAACTTGAAGCTCAGAAGCTGAATTATGGCTTTTAATTGCGATCCTTAACCGCCACTTTTCCTTTTGACATGAATTTTTCCTTGTTTCATTTAAGCTGGTGGTGCTTATTATGGCTGTAACAATGGCATTCGTGGGGCTTTTTAGGGTCTAAATTTATATTTATGTGTTTATGGTTAGTGCTATATTCGGAGTCCAATTTTTCTGTGAGTTCCGTGGTCTGAGACCTATACCTATATGCACGTCACTGTCACAGTCTGACTTCACTAAAACCTCTAAAGTATTGTTTATAAAATGGAAAATGAACTGGGCAGGGATCCGATGATGGAGACTGGGGGGTCTGCAGCTGATGTTTTACAATGACTCCCTGTACATTCATCAGAGCAGAGTTTAGACTGCACAGTGCGCTCACTGTTACTGTGTCAGCTTCGGTCCTGCTGCCTTCATATCTGTTTACTGCTGAGGTTTGAGGGGGCAGGTGGAGGAGAGTCAAAGAATGCTCACAGCCATCTCATCGTTTCCATGCAAGGAGCCTGCTTTGGTTTTAGTTTGCTTTTATATGTTTGAACCAAATGTTAGATATGACTATGATGGGCTGGAGGCCTGCAGGGTGCACCTTAACTTTCACCCGAGAAGCCCAGGATAGAGCCCATCCCCACCAAGACCCTGGGTGGATCAGTGGTGGAAATGAAGACTGATAATCAATTTGGATATTAAATAATAATCCACTTATTATGCAATTTCCTACATATTTGTTGGATTCAGCAAGAGTAATATGGGTGACATTTAGAGTCTGAACTGCTAACCCTAACCTTAACCCTAGCTCAGCATACAATGATGCCCTGGATTGCCAATATCATTAGTTTGAGAAGGAGAGTAGTTTTGGTCACAGTTTTGATTATAAAATAAAAGGGAAAACATAAACAAATAGCTTAACATTGTGAAGACTTAGAAGAACAATGTGACACTGATGAGAGGTGTCTTTTGTCCTGTCTCTCTCCCCTCAGCACCAACCGGTCGCAGCAGATGACTGCCCCTCCCTGAGCCTGGTTCTGCTGGAGGTTTCTTCCTGTTAAAAGGGAGTTTTTCCTTCCCACCGTGGCCAAGTGCTTGGGGTCGTTTTGACTGTTGGGTTTTCTCTGTGTTATTGTAGGGTCTTTACCCACAATACAAAGCGCCTTGAGGCGACTGTTTGTTGTGATTTGGCGACTATATAAATAAAATTGAATTGAATTAGGCTCATTATTTATGATGACCAATAGTTCATATTATATTGTAAATTGTGTCATTTTTTTGTATGCCTATGGTCACCACAGCTAATCCAGTTTAACTTATATGTAAAAACAATAAAAAAATTGTACATGAATTTGACTGACAGTATTATCAATAGCATAAGAACACATTTTCTAATATTTTAATAAAGATTTGATACGTGATATTTAATATCATATTGTGTATATTGCCAATATGATTTTTCACAGCTCCTGCTTTATACAGAACCATTTGACCTCATGTATGTTTGAATATTAAAACTCAATGATAAAAGCATAAAAACACTGTTATTATCCCAACAGGCCCAACTATAATCACTTTGTAAAATTGAATTTCCTTTCTCAAACGTGCTGCAAGTCACTGCTGCTGACCACAGCTGAAAACAGTGGCAACGCCGAGTTACTGAATTCAAACATGTGTATGTGCCTCACTCAGAGGAAGAGGACTCGAAGGACACACAGAGACGGGGTCAAAGTCAAAAATCCAAATCTGTAGTCAAAAACAGGCAGTGATTACACACAGCGAGGCAAGCAGTCCACAAAACAGTCTGCAAGGGTCACACAACACAGATCAAAATGAAACAGAGATTTAAATAAACAGAAATTTTAAAAAAAAAAAATTAAAGTCATGTGGAACAAAGGGAAGCAGTTGAGGTTACACACTGAATCACAATCAGTTCCAAAGAAGAGAAAAGCAACAAAGATTACAAAATAAATCAGGAAATGACTTCAACATAAAAAAAAATCAAAGGCTGGACTACTCAAAGCTTTTATAAAGTCACTGAGTCATCACTGATTAAAATTAGTGTTTTCTTATATGCAGTGAGTGTGGCCTCTAAAAATTAAATAACACAAACTGAGTTTGGCTAATTTTGTTTGTAACAAATGCCAGCAAAAGAATTAATGAGAAAAGATACAAACATGCTCATAACATTCATTAATAATCAGGAAGCAGCAAAACAGTCGTGGTCAGACTTTTACAGTCGTAGCTGCTCTCGCTGTCATCTTCATAATCGCTGTGATCGATATGTGACATCAGTCCCTTCTCTCTGAAGACTCCTTGAAATGTCACCTTTGACCTTGAGGGGAATAAAGGAAGAAGGTTGGCCAGCTGCTTTGTTTTAGGGACCAGGTAACAAAGCAAAAATCTGTTGCGTATCTGGCAAAAATGCTCCTTGTCAGCCGCCCAGCAGTAACTTCTACATTCAGTGAGGTTTGCACCGCCCCCTTTAATTTTTGACTCTTCCCGTCACCGTTGCAACCTCTGAGCGCTCATTCTCCAAGTTAAAACTCATTAAAAACTACTTGAGGAGCACAGGAGAGACTGAATGGATTTGCCATGTTGTCCATAGAGAATGAGAGAGCAAAGAAAATGGCCATACAGAGCATCGTGGATGAGTTCGCGGAGCGCAAGGCTTGTCGTATGCCCTTCAAATAGTGGTGAGTAGGCCTAAAGTGCTTCATATTGAAATGGTGTTTGTGAACATGTGGCCGCTGTGCCAGTTTTACCAAACTTAAAAGTTATTGATACAGGCACTGAGTTGAAATAGATAAAGTGGGTGTCAAAATGATCCGATCGCTATCCGTGGTGCTGAACTGCTTTGAATGTGTGTTGTTTTATCATTAGTTACCATGTAGCCTAATGTTTTTATGTATGTTGTAAAATGATGTTATGATGAGCTTTATTACTTGGGTAAAAAGGGCCTGGTCATTTACCCCGCCCTCGGCCCGGCTCTGATTTGTTCTGCTAGTGGGCACTGATGTAGACCTTCCTGCATGTTTCTGCCTTGGCACCGGGGTTTCCACTGCTTCTTGGCTTTTGATGCAGATTGCAGACACTTGGGTTCTTGTCGCCATCTTGTGTTGTGATGTTTGGGCTCACCACACTGCCTGATTTGGTTTCTTCTACTCTCTTTGTCCTTGTTGTAAATGGGAAGAAAAAAAATCTTGTGTGATGAGTTGGGCTCACTACATTGGATTTGGGAGTGATCACATGCTTATCCTCACAAGTGCGCGCGCGCGCACGCACACACACACACACACACACACACACACACACACACACACACACACACACACACACACACACACACACACACTCCAAAAAAAAGTAAATAAAGAAGGGGGCCAATGATGTATTAAAAGACTACCAGCCGACAGATACCTCAGCCTGTAGCAGATAGCACAAATGATTTTTTTTTTTCAGTTTCCTGCCTGTTCAAGCTGCATGGCCAGGGTACCTGTCAATTTTTTTTTCTTTCTAAGGTCCTTTAAGAAAAGAAAAAAAAAATCAATGTAGGGTTATCTGTCGTGGTATCGACAGTTATTCCAAGGTATTTTAAACCATTTGATAACCATCTAAATGGAGTAGTTAGTTGGAATGTAGAATAATCTAAATTTGTTAGTGGAATAATGTTTCTTTTTTCCAGATTAACCTTATATCCTGAAATGTTACCAAAATTGTTAAGTAAAATGTCTAATTTTGAAAGAGAGTTGCATAGATCTTTTAAATATAGAATGACATAGTGTGCAAAAAGATGAATTTTATCAACCGTCTGACCCACCTGAAAAAACCTTTATATCCTGATCTTGTCGAATCGCTTTAGCTAAGGGCTCAAGTGATAAAACAAAAAGCCCTGGAGACAGGGGACATCCCTGTCCACTTGATCTACCTCAGGGGAACATCGATGAACTCTGTCCATTGGTGCTAACTTTTGCCTGGGCTTTATAGTAGAAACCTTTAAACCAATTAATAAAGAATGGGCCAAAGCCAAATTTAGCTAATACGTTTAAGAAATGGGGCCATTCTAGCTTATCAAAGGCTCTTTCGGCATCTAAGGCCACTGTTATACTGGGTTCCACTTCTGATTTTGTTAAATGAATGATATTAAAGAGCATACATAAATTGTTGGTCGAAGAGCGGTTTGAAATAAATCCACTGAGGTGTGAGTTTATTAACCGTGGTAGGTATTGATCAAGCCTGTTAGCCAAAACTTTGGAGATCAGTTTATAATCAGTATTTAACAATGAAATTGACCGATATGAAGAACATTTTAATGGATCTCTCTTCTTTTTGTAGATCACAGTCATTATGGCGGTACAAAATGAGTCTGGGAGGGTTTGAGTCCTGGAGGCTGGGTTAATAACATCCATGAGACGTGGCAGGAGTAGATCCTTAAATTCCTTATAAAATTCAGGAGGGACTTGTAATGAGCCCAAGGCTTTCTCAATTTCCTCGTGTGTGAAAGGACTTTCACGACAATTTTGGTCATCTTCTTCAAGTTTGGGCAATTCAACCCCAGACAAAAAAAACATCAATTTTGCCCAGGTCATCTGGTGATTCTGATGTATATAGGTATGTATAAAAATCTTTAGCCAAGCCAGTTTTATTTATAAAGCACTTTAAAAACCGCATGCTCTGACCAAAGTGCTGAGCAAAGGAAACAGGACACAGTAGTACACAAGAAAAAAAAAGACACCCAAGATAAAAGCAACAATAAAATATATAGTTTATCATAACTCAAATAATAAAATAGTACAAAATTAACTACATAAAAAATAAATAAGAAATAAGCATACAAAAACTCAACTAAAAGCATCATTTATCTCGTTTGGATTATAGGACAGAGAATCTGTTTTCGTTTGGACTGAGTTAATCGTTCTAGAGCTTTCCTCTTTTTTGAGTTGCCAGGACAGAAGTTTGTGTGCTTTTATGCCCCGTTCATAATATCTTTGTTTAGATCTCAAAATGTTTTTATTTTATTTTATTAGTACATAATGTCTTATATTTAAGCTTTATGTTAATCAGAAATTGATGTATATCGTTAGACTTTGATTAATGAAATTCCTTTTCTAATTTCAGAATATCTATTTCTACATCTTCTAATTCTGCATTGTATTTCTTTTTTATTCCTTTCCTTTTTATTCCTTTCGCTATCAATCATATTTTTCTCCCAAAAATCTCCAATAGCCGCATGAACTGTAGAAATGACGGTATTTCAAAACCACCAAAAAGGACCCGAGTTAAGATGTTCAAACCAAAGTTTTCCATGTCTAAGTACATGCTGTAGATGGAAAGGTTCAGTGAACACTTCAAAAGAGGAGAAACACACATTTGATCAGAGAGACAAAGTCCTGCATCCAACAACCATCATTTACACGATGGCAACAGTTTTTATAAAGATTTTTGCCAACATAAAATTATTGTTTTAATCCCATTTTAATTAACCTATCCAGAGATGTTGAACTCACCATGAAATTATTACAATACAGAAATACTTGGTCAGCAGTGATGATGTGAAGATGATTTTTATTCCTTCTTTGTTCACAGCGTCATTCACATCAATCTGTGACAGAGGTAATACTTAATGTAATTTCATTTTTATATAATAAAGACTAATGGGTCTTTCAAGTAATTTATCACATGCTTTGGTATTGCTTTGAATCCAAGGTAGAAACTTGTTTAGCAAAATAAAATGTTTAAAGTTGTGTTTTTAACTGTTTGTGTGTAAATGCGAATGAAAGCATGATGGTTTATGTGGATAAAGTCTGCAGTTTTTTAATACGTCTGTTTAATCAAGATGCATTCAAAGCCCCTGTAAGAGCCACGTTCTTTCTTTCCTTGTATTTTATGCGTTTGGACACTAGGGGGCACTCATCTTGAGTTACTGCATTTATAGAGGAAGGGGTTCATTCATTCAGGTGCGTTAATGTGGAAGCACAACAGTTTGTGATGGTGGTCTGTGTCAGGTATGTCTAGTGATGGTAGGTTGAGGCCCTGTGAATGTGTGTGTCGAATCTTTCCAGCCAGTTGATTCACCAAAAGCCCGATCACACGATGCCCCTTTTAACAGCTGACATCTGCTGGACATTTGATGTACAGCATTCCTACTGTTCTCTTACATGTTGGCTGGCGGAACTTTTAGCATGATTGTGCAGTCATTATGTCAAAATCTCCACTTAAGTTATTATAAAACTAGAATCAACAAATCTGTGCTGACTGTGGTATATCGAAGTATCAATAGATCAGTTGTGGTATATCAATAAAAAAAATGACAGTGTTGGGGGTTCAGGTAATTCCTCCTTCTTGGCATAAGTTCCCCACCCTTATAAAACTCTCTCTCACAGAGGACTGAAGAAGCAGGGGCGTGCTGAAACTGAAGTCCAAATGTGTACAGGTGAGGATGCAGGTGCTTCGGATTATGCCGCTGTAACAGTGGATCAGACCAGTGAGGGGCCGGTCGTGAAGGATCCGGCTCTTTGATTACCTGTCACTTCTTTTGTCTTCCACTTTTTAAGAAGGCCCTGCACAGTAGCTAGTAGCTCTTTGGCAATCACATTGTTGGTGCAAAAATACATTTTTTCCTTTCAAACTGTGTTATCTTCAGAGACTAAACTAAAAGTATCGAGACAGATTGCAGTTTTTTTTTTCCTCAGGCAGCTGTTTGCCTGCAACAATGTGAACAAGCAAGCAGTCTAAGGTCAACCAGCTCGCTGTAAGTTATCCACACTGCATGAATCCAGTCATGGTTAGTCTGATTTACCAGCCAGATCAGCCCCAGAGGTCAGTTAACCTTACTCATTAGACAGCTCACAATAATATGAATTACAGTAATCAAGTTTGTTTTGATATCACAAAAATCAGTGTTAAAAAATGCTTTACAAAATCACACAATACACATAATAAAATGCAAACTGGAAAAATGTTAAAATAATGAAAAACACAACTGTGACGGCCACTGGGCTGGCCTTGTTTTCTTATTGCTGGTGTCTACCTTTTTCAGGTAACTAGTAGGTGGAGCTCACCCAACTTCAGATGTAGCACGCCTGAGCATGTCTAGCTATAAAGCAGCCCTGCCAGAACCTACTGCAGACTCCTTGATCCTCTTGGAGGCTGCTTGGCTGACAGTGTTTTGGCACATTCTCATGCATACATCCTCTATGCATTCAAACATGGGATGCACACTGTGACGGCCTTCTGCCTTGGCCAGGGCCTGCTGTTCCTTCTTTGTCTGTTTGTGTCTTGCAGGTTCCTGGTGGGTGGAGCTAATCAGTGCAACTGGGAGCACCTGGTCAGTCTCGTTGGAGCATTTAAGAGCTGGGCTGTCTCAGCCCTGGGAGGCCTCCCTTACCGCCTTCAACCAGCACCACGTTTTTCTGTTTGTTTGGGTTTATATTGGGGTATCTTATTTTATGGCAAAATAAACCGGTGTTCTGAGTTCAGCATGTGTCTCTCCTATCATTTGTCATGGCCTTTGAACTTGACTATGACAAATTTGGGGGTTTGCCATTAGCTGGTTGCCATTAGCTGGTTGCCTTTTTTTGCACTAGTGGTATTTAGTGCACAAGTACCTGCCATTGACACTGTATGTAGACTAGGGTGGGTTGGTGTCAGGCTAGATTTTGTAGGCCGGTGTTTATATTAGAAGGGATTTGTACTTGCTGCACTCCTGGATTTTGTCGGGTTTGGCATGTTGTGTAGAGGTCTTGACTTGGTATTCTGTTTGTGTATTGTCAAACATGGCTCACATTGCTGACTTTTTTGAGGTTCCAGCGGAGGAGCTGTTGGACAAGTACACGAAGGACCAGCTGTTAAAGGTAGCAGATCATTATGGGGTTGAAATCTCTGACAAAAGGTTAAAGGATACCGTCAGAAGTATCTTGAAAGCAAATTTGAGTGAAAAGTGTGTTGCCTCTTGTTCAGGAGGAGGAGGAGCTTGGTTCCCCTATTTTTGGTGGACGTCTCTCGGGTTTGAATACTGGGTTGACATTTGAGCAGCAAAAGTAAGTACTTGTGTTGGAGTATGATGCCAGGAGACAGAATACAGAGCATGAGAAGCAGTTGGCCATGGAGAGTGTGGTTTGAGGCTGAGCAGGCCAAGCTGGCTGTGGAGAAATGCAGGCTTGATTTGATTAGAAGCGGGCAGCTGTCTTCGAGTTCTGCTGAGCTGCAAGGTTCTTCATTGTGCCCTGAGCCTTAACAGCATTTTGATATTTTGCGCAACCTGAAACTATTGCCAAGATTTAATGAAAAGATCCAGAAACCTTTTTCTTGTCTGAGTGTGTCGCAGATGCTAGACAGTGGCCTGAGTCTGCTTGCTCAATGTTAGTGTGTGTTGACTGGAAAGCGCAGGAAGCTTATCCCTCTTTATCCTCTAATGATAGCCAGAGGCACTCTGTTGTGAAAGCAGCCATTTTGAAGGCTTATGAGTTGGTTCCAGAGGCTTATAGACAATGTGAAATGGGGAGAGGGTGAAAGGCAAACGCATCTTGAATTTGCCTGCGATTTGTCTGTACATTTTATGCGTTGGTCTTTGGCCCTGCAGGTAGACAGTTTTGAGAAGCTGTGTGACCTGATAATTTTGGAGCAGTTTAAAAATTGCATCCCCGAGGCTGCTGTTACACGTCAGCAATCAGAAGGTGAAAACTGCTGCTGAGGCTCCTGCTTTAGCAGATTTGCTGATGCATAAGCATGCTTCTGGGGGGTTTGGGGCCCACGGTAGTGTGACTGGTACAGACATTGATAATGTTGGACCTTCTGTTCCATCAGGTAGGTCTGAGGGCAAGGTTTGCAGCAGTTCACATAACCTAGGGAAAGTTTAATTTTTGTCATAAGGGCATTATGCTCTTAAGGCTAAATCACGATCCGTAGGAGCACTGTCGCAGGGAAAAGGTGCTTGCCTAGCTGTGTCTGTGTTTAGTTTGTCCCCACCCTGCTTGGCTGGTGAGGATATGGGAGAAGTACTGCCTTACAGCCTAGAGTCTTTTTACCTTTTGTCTCTGATGGTTTGGTTTCCATTGTGGGGAGTGAGGTGAAATTACCGGTAAGGATACAGCAGCTTTTGACTCTTTCATTCAGGCTTACGTTTTACCATTTTCAGGAGAGTGATACGGGATCCTCTACCACAGTTGTAGGTATAGGAATGAGGAGTCTGCATGTTCTGCTGCATAGGGTCCTGTTGCAGTCTGACCTCTTTCATGGTGAACTAATGGTGGGGGTGCCCCCCGCTTTGCTGGTTACAGGTATTACGTTTATTTTGGGTAATGGTGCTGCTGGGGCACGTGTCTGGGCTGATGTGCCTTCACCTTTGGTGGTGTCCTCAGCTCCACTGGTGAAGGAACCACCTGGGGAGGATGGAAGGAATTTGTCCGTTTTTACAGCGTGTGCAGTGACACGTTCAATGTCTGGAGTAAATGTTGCTCCTGTGCCTGGCAGGTGTGAGGCTGCAGAGCTCTGTGCATTTTCTTTTGTCTGATGTACCCCTTTCAGTTTCGAAGGATGAGTTGAAGGTTGAACAGCATGCTGATCCTTCTCTCAAGAGCTTGTTTTAGCAGGTGCTCACTACAACAGAGGTGAATGATAGTGCTGGGGTTACTTCATCTGTGATGGCCTGCTTGTAAGGAAATGGGTGCCTCATGGGACAATGGGTGTTGGGTACCCCATTGTTCAGGTTGTGGTGCCGGAGAAATTTCGAAGTCTTGTGTTGAGGCTGGCTCATGAGTGGGGGCGCTGGGGTGCGTCTTTTTTTTTTTTTTTCTGGCCACGGTTGAAAAGGGATATTACTCTTTGCTGGGACATGTCACACATGTCAGCTCACGAGTAAGTCTAATCAGAGTGTTAAACCTGCTCCATTAGTTCCCATTCCTGCTGTTTCACAGCCTTTTGAGCATCTAATCATTGATTGTGTAGGTCCACTGCCTCGTTCTAGGTCTGGAGCCATTTATCTCCACAGTTATGTTTGGATACCTGCTACCCAGCTGCATACCATCACTGCTAAAGTGTTTGTGCACTCACCTAGTTCATTTCTATTTTTGGTATTCCAAGGATTATTCAAACTGACCAGGGTTCAAACTTTTTCTCATTTGTTTTCACACATTCTTAAACAGCTTCATGTCAGGCACAACAGGGCTTCAGCCTATCATGCTCAAAGTCAGGGGGCTTTGGAGCATTTCCATCAGACGCTGAAATCTCTGTTCCAGACTTGCTGCACTCAGTTGAGGGGAGATTGGGATGAAGGGTTACCATGGTTGATGCTTGCAACTAGGGAGGTCACACAGGAGAGCACTGGGTTTAGTCCTAATGACCTGGTGTTTGGCCATATAGTGTGTGGGCCACTGTCTTTGTTGCATGATCAGTGGAAAGAAGCCGAACCACCTAGAAATCTTATTGACTGTCAGTGGTTTTAGGTATCGACTGTTCGTGGCAGGGGAGATGGCAAAGGAAAATCTGGCCTTGGCTCAGAGTAAAATGAAGAAGCGGTTTGATCAAGGGGCTGAGCGCCGACAATTCATGGCTGGAGACCAGGTCTTGGCCCTGTTGCCTGTGGAAAGCTCGTCTTTCCAAGCAAAGTTTACGGGTTCTCGAACAAGTATCTGAATAAAATTACATCATAGCCACCCCTAAATGTAGGAAGCCAACCCAGTTATGCCATGTGAACTTGTTAAAACCTTATTCCTGGTCGTCTGTCTCGTCTCGTGCTGAAGATAAGTCAGGTTGTGTGGTTCCGGCATGTTCAGGGGGGAGAGTGTCATTAGTCTCGGTTCCTCGGACTGTGGCACCCGAGCTGGAGGACAGTTTACCCTGCCCAGACTCTGTGGTGGAGGGACGTTTGAGGAATTCAGATCCACTTTGTAAGCTACAGGTTTTGTTGGGACATCTGCCTGAAGCAAAGCAGGTGGATTTGTCCAAACTGATTAAGGAATTTCCATGCTTATTTGGTGATACTCCCCCTCAGACTCATGTTATAGAGCATGACGTTGGTGAGACCCAGCCAAATAGACAAAGGTTCTACAGTGTCAATCCTGAAAAAGAGAAACATCTGGAGGCTGAGGTGAGGTACATATTAAGCAATGGAATTGCTGAGCCATTGTCATCCAGCTGGGCGTTGCCTTGCCTTTTAGTCCCAAAGTCAGACAATACCCCTAGGTTTTGTACGGACTTCCACAAGGTGAATTCAGTTACTAAGCCAGATTCCTTCCCATTGCCAAATATGGAAGATTGTATTGACCAGGTAGGCCATGCCAAGAATGTTAGTAAATTTGATTTACTGAAAGGGTATTGGCAGGTCCCCATTGTCTGCACGTGCACAGGAGAGCTCCGCATTCATTACACCAAATGGCTTGTATTCATACAAAGTCATGCCTTTTGGTCTGTGTAATGCCCTAGCGACATTCCAGAGACTCATGAATAAAGTTAAACTCTTACCAGCTAAATTATTTCACCATTGAAAAGGAGACATTGGCCCTATTATGGGCCTTGACGTATTTCGACATTTGTGAGTTCTGGTGTGGCCCCAGTGGCGGTCTACACAGATCACAATCCTTTGACCTTTGTCAACTCTCTGAAATGTCCAAACCAGAGATTGGTAAGATGGTCACTATCATTACAGTCTTACTGGCTGGATATTCGATACATCAAGGGTTCTGATAATGTGGTGGCAGATGCCTTGTCTAGGGCTCCCCATCAGTGATCTGAAGCTGGACAGTATCTGCTACACATGCAGCTTTGGTCATTTGGATAAACTGGCCCCTTAAGCAGCCCAGAGGTACAGACCTCTGTGTATTCTGTAAATCCTAAAGCCCCACAGCACAATATTAATACCTCAAATAATTAATTCAGTAATTACCAGGCCATCTGTTGCCACATAAACATGTTTATGATACCGTAATCGTACAGCAGATACTGACTTTAGAGGGGAAACGGGACACATAAACCTCAAAAGAAATCTATTTGTGGGTTTAGTTTAGGGATCAGCTTTTCAAAGTAGTCTTCTGCCTTTTGCCCGATACCTGGGACAGGCTCCAGTCCCCTGAATCAAACAAGTGTTAAAGAAAATGGTCAGATGAGCAAATGAGAAGAAGTTGCACTGTTTTTGTGGAGCAAGAGTGCCAAGACAAGATCTGTGGTGCTGCATGAGGAAGTTATGACTGGCAGAGAATCTAGCATCCTAAAAAGACTGTGAGGAGCTCCAAGTGAAGTGGGGCTGATACCCTGTAGGTGTTGCGAGGAGAGGTTTGGATTTAAGGTGATTAGGGTGGAGTTCACTTACCTCAGTTGAGGGTGGATGTGAAGATTGCTGCCAGAGGTGAAAGATCAAGGTTCAGGCTGAGGATGTTCTTCATAAAATGTAGATGCAGCTGGTCAGAAACAGCTGTTACTGGAAGTTGGAAGAGGCGTGTGGAGGAGGTGGCAGCAGGTATCTGGAAGAGGCTACTGATGAAAGTTTTGGCCTTCAGCTGCAGCTGTCTGTCAGCATGTGCAGGTGGGGGAAATGCTTATAGCTTGGTGTTAAAAGCCACACACAGGATGGTTGTTGTACACGGTTGTGGATGGGGCTCAGAGAACTCTATTAATAAGCAGGCAGAGGGTTGAGGTGTTTGATTGCAGGTGGATGCAGATAGAAGATTCCATCACATGTTCAAACACATTTTCATTTACAGATTCAAATAAACTTTAAGCTAATCGATTATTTACAGATTGGATCTTATGAACTATTCTCAAGTCTTTCTGTTTGGTTTTCTTTCACAGCTATTTTTCTTGGGGGCGTCGCACACTCATGTTCTCCCTGAATATCTACATTAATCAGAGGAGGAGACACTCCAGCCCTGTCATCACTCAGTGATGTCATCATGGGACTATTCAGTCTCTCCCAGAGCTTCTGCTTTATGTTGTGCAGTTGTGCAAACTGTATGGATGGCCCCAGCTTTCGTAATTCCCCCCCCTCGAGTGAAAGAGTGGTGACTTTTGAGCCAAACAGACTTTAGCATGTCACCTAGTACTTCATGTTAGAGCTGCTGGAAGAGAACCAGCAGCTCTACCAAAAAGTTGTGGACCTTCAGGGGACTGTCCTGGTGGAGTGAAGAAGTGTTGGGTTCAAGCCTGGGGACCAGATTCGAGACCTGAGGCAGGTCAGCATGTGGGATGGTGGATGAAGGCCTTGTGACCCAACGATTGCTTGTAAAGTGGAGGGCATCAAGTTCAGCACTTTAGCATAAGGTCACGAGGGACAGGCCACCTTGGTCTGCTTCCTGTTTGGGGGAAGGTCTGCAGAATTTTCAGAGTGCTGGCACTTTGGGTGAAAACTATTCACCTGGAGGTCAGTAAGACACACAAGGATGTCAGACTGCAGGAAATTTCTTAGTTAACAACATACTGTAACAACCTTACAGGAGAAAAATCTCCATAAGATGCACTGCGATGGACTCCTCTGTCACAGGAGGATACACTCACAGATGCATCAGATTTTACTGATACAATTTCAACCTTCATATTTATTTACATGCAAGAAGACGAGAGTCTGAAAACTGGATTTGTAACGGAGTGAAGCTGTAAATAAAGATTTGATGGGAACTTCACAGAAAAGCTGTTGTGTTGTGAGTCCAATAAAGCAGAGCAGCAGAACTGCACATCAAACTGTTTCAAAACATTCCTGATTTGAAATGTTTAAAATTTGGAGTGTGGTGTACATTTTATGAATATGAATGGTAATGACAGTGTGAGCACTTTGGGGCAAACTTTGATTTTAGCTGAGATATGAGAATCAGAGGCCCTGTGACAGGCTGTCGACGTGTACAGGGTGTACCCTGCCTCTCGCCCTATGTCAGCTGGGATAGGCTTCAGCCCCCCACGACCCTGAACAGGATAAGCGGAAGAGGATGGATGGATATGAGAATTAGATGTGTAACCTGGTCGTCCTGCAGCACGGAGGCTGTCTGCCTGCTGTGTGGAGGCTCTTTTTGCTATCAGACTGTCCTTTGTGGGAACAGCACTCTGCAACAACACACAAACACACAAATGTTAGAGTAGGCAGAAGTACATTAAATTAAAAAAAATTTAATTAGGACCAAATTTCTGTAACAAAATCTGGATTTCATCTAAAACATACTCATATTTACAGTATGTTATCCACTAAAATTCACCCATATGTAAATGAATTGTGTGTTTTAATTGCAGAGAAATTTTCCATTCAGCTGGATCACAACATTTTAATATAAACACGGGTACCTTAATGTGATGTTTGCCTGGTAAAAATAAACAAAAAATGCTAAAATAATCAAAAACAAACAAATTCATGCTAATTTGGGTCTTTGTAAGGAGCCGCTACAGTCCTGACACTGAGCATCTTTACATTAAAAATGACTTTCTCCCTCACCTGTTTGCAAAAAGCGCATGCGCGTGTCCTCTTAATTAACTTAGATCCAGATTTCTACTGGACTGTATTTAGTGTAGCTCGCCATGTGACCTCCGGAGTGGAAGTGATCGTTTCAGGGCAGCTTGAGCAGAACACGCGCGAGCTTTGAGTCCTGTTAAAGCCTGAAGGGTGGAGTATTTCAATCTCACATTTTTCCTGATGAAAGTTGCTGGTTTAGTTTGTGGCAGTCTTTAGTCCTCAGCATGGAAGAAGTCCTCAATACTCGCAAGTGATGGACAGAAACGATGCATCCGCACAGAAGGTCTTTTTATAAATGTGGACCAGACGGTGGCACGAAATGTTTTTTTTAAAAATTGTTTTATTTTGTGTGCATCTCACCTGTGAGGTGTAAACTATTATCAGGTGAGCAAACACGGTTGGAGATCGGCCCCATACCTGCCGGTGCGGAGCTCCGACTGCGTCCTCACTCACAGATTCTGCTCTGACTTTGCTCTCAGTCCGAATACGAACAGCTTGTTGTAGGGATGACTGTACCTGTGCATTTGACTGCAGCAGTTTGTTCTAGTCAGGCTTATTTTCAGCAAAATAAAAACCAATAATAACGTGCGTTTCCACATTTAGAGCGCGCATTTTACGCACGCGGCGCATCAGCCATAACTTCATTGAGGAGTGTATTTAAATCTCCTGACACAACGATAAGTTTCGTGAGGATCTCACGGTATTCACACGCTGGGGTTTCGGCCTATCGGACAGGTTTCCTGTTACACACGGATCACAACATCTGGAACGCCGCCGCGTCTTCATGATGAGTCCAGCTCTGTCGCAGTCTGGACATTTATTTTCAAATGAATCCAAAGGTCGTGTCCTCTGGAGGATCAAAGATATTTCTGTCTGATCAAGTTTATTAGTTTATTTATTTGCCGCTTCAAAGGGTCTCAGAGTTTGTAGCAGAGGCTCTGCTGCGCGCAGAGAAACGCACCACAACCGTCTCTCGCCCTCAAAGTATATATCCCGGTATGACAACAGCAAAGTGAAAAGCAAAGAAACCCTTTGGATTACTGTATAAATATCTGTGTCAGATGGTTCCCGGCAGTTCTGTATGTGTAGATTTCTCTGGTTCACTTTCTGACTCTTGTACATACAGTTCTGTCACAGCACTGATGAAATGACGCAGGGTGTTGTAGCAGTTCCCCACCGCCTGAGGGCGCAGCAGGACATGAATCAGAAAGTAGTAACACAAAAGGTCAAAACAAAAATGTAACATGTGAACACCATATTTGGATTAATCCTGCTACATCCCAGCTTCCCTAAAGAACTAAGTGAACAGTTGCACGATTGTAACTCATCAACATCTGTCTGACTTCCAGCACATCACAATTTATTGTGAGTCTCTTACACTTTACTCTTGTTTTCAAAGTCAGCTGTCCAGTTTAACTCTATAGTGTATATGGATTTTTTTTCTTATTAATCAGTATTCCTTCATTGCTTAGAACTTTGTTATTTTTTTCATTGCATGATGTGCCAGCTGTTTTGACTTGGTGAACAGTCTGTACTGCAGGCAGATTCTCGTTTTATACCTAATCATTTTACTGACCTGTTGCCAGTTAACCTAATTAGTTGCAAAATGTCCCTCCAGCTTTTTTTTTTTAGTTCCACTAACTTTTCCAGCCTTTTGTTCTCCCGTATCATTTTTTTAATGCATGTTGCTGCCATTAAAATCCAAATTAGTTAATATTTATCATGGAATAATATGTCTCAGTTTAAGCATTTGATGTGTTTTCTATGTTCTATTCTGAGATTTCCCAATTGTTGCATTCTGTTTTTATTGTCATTTTACACAGCACATTACCAACTATTTTGAAATTGGGGTTGTATCTAAATATATAACAAACACTTTGAGTTGAATTTAATATTTTTTTTTATATGGTATCAGTTCACAACAACAGTCAGCTTTATATTGTCGTGAGAATGTGGCAGTCTCCTACTCGGTGATGGTGGGGAAGAAGCACTCCCTTTTAACAGGAAGAGACCTCTGGATGAGGGAGGAGAAGTTGGTTGGTGTGAAGGGAAGGCTAGGACAGAAAAGCTGAGCACAGAGAACTGACAAACAAAAAATGGACAAACATACATAAGAGAGAGAGAGAAGTTAATGACATTATCATATAAATGCATGTACGATGTGCTCAGTGCATCATGGGAAGTCCACCAGCAGCCTGACTCTATAGCAGCATAACTAAGGGGCACCAGCTCTAACTACAAACTTTATCACAGAGAAATGTTTTAAACAATGTGGTTGTGGTAAATTTTTCTTCTAACTCTAAAAATTTTATTTGTAAAGATACTCAAGAACCATTAGATGTTTTTGCATGAGTGAAGCACATGAGTAGAACTTAAATTTACAGAACCACTGTTAAAAATACAACACCCTTTTATGACTGACTGCTCCTATCCAGTCATCTGCTAGGATAGGCTGATTTGGCTGATCTTTAGATGAATCAAAAGCTGTTCCCATAGATGCAGAAAACAGCACTGTTATTATTATGTATTTCATTAGGAACTTTGAGTGTGTGCGCTCATGAATTAGTCTTTTTTCAACCCTGCGGGAGACCCAAATCTGAAAGGATATTTTTACTTAGTTCAAACGCCATGGTAGGCGGATTTGTCTCTACCCTAACAATTGAAATAGGTTTCAGAAGCTGTCTGTAAAGAGCTGGGGCTTCATCATGTATGATCAAACTGCTCCACCTGCCTCGTGGATACTACTGCATTAAATACAACAAGGGCAAATTTGAGGACTTTGGGAAGGTTTTAATGTTACACATATACACACTCACAGGGTGAAAAAACATGGCAGCTGTGCAATTGTGGCCGGTGATTATTTATGCTCATCTGGGGCAATAAAAACAGAAATTTATCATGCAGTTCCTTCAGATTTCCAGTAGATGCCATGGAAATCAAGAGTTATTTTTCTTACATCTCACTCTTTATAAGTTCAATGCAAATACTGTCCAATCTGTGTGTGTGTGTGTGTGTGTGTGTGTGTGTGTGCGTGTGTGTGTGTGTGTGTGTGCCTTTAGTTCATTCAGGCAAACCTCAAATAAAGAGCTGAGTTAAAGTAGAGAATTCAAAATGACCTTGTATTTCTTGAATTGCATTACACCACTGGTTCTGTTTCCTGTGGCACACTACCAGACTTATACATATGAGATTAATGTGAAATAGGTGGAGCCAAACACTTGGTTGAGTAGCAGTTACTTAATAAGAGACAAAAGATGATCATCTCAGCTTGTATTTCCAGGTATTCACATCTGGATCAGATACACAGTTCAGAAGACAGCACGTTTTGTCTGAACCCACCCATTTTTCTTGTGAGCAAAAGTATTAGAACATGGGACAGACTGCATTTATAGTTAGAGGAGTAATCAACATGAAAACAGAGAGCTGTCTGTGAGCGAAAACAACAAGCAACTATGAAACTGAGAGAAGATGGAAATCAATCAGGGCCATGTGACAAACATTGGCCATAGCCAGTACAACTGTCTGGAGTCTCTTAAAGAAGAGCATCATCACTGGTGTACCAAGTAATGGATGTTGAGCACGTAGACCGAGGAAAACAACAGCAGTTAATGGCAGAAACATTGTAAGTGCTGTAAAGAAAGACCCTAAAACAACTGTTAGTCAACAACAACCTCCAGAGGGGAGGAGTGAAGGGATCACAAGCTACTGTTCACAGAGACTTCATGAAAAAAAGTACATAAGCTTCACCAGAAGATGTAAACCCTTAATTAGCAAGGAGAACAGGAAGGCCAGGATTGGAATTTGCCAAGAAGTTCAGGGACAAGCCTCAAAAACTCTGGGACAAAGTTTTATAAACTGATGAGACAAAGATGAACCATTACCAAAGTCATGGAAAGTCTGAAGTTTGGAGAAAGAAAGGATCTGCTCATGATCCCAAAAATCTCATCTGTGAAACACAGTGGAGGTAATGTCATGGCTTGGGCTTGCATGGCTTCTTCTGGGATGAGCTCATTAATCTTCACTGATGATGTCACGCTTGTACTTGGCAGCAGTACAATGAACTCAGAAGTCTACAGAAACATTTTGTCAATTTAAAGAAAGATGCAACCAAACTGATTGGGAGATCCTTCATCATGCAGCAAGATAACGACCCCAAAACACTGCCAAAACTACAAAGGAGCTCATCAGGGGCAGGAAGTGGAAGGCTTTAGACTGGCCTAGTCAATTTCCATCAACATCACAAAAGAAGAATGCAGTTTAGTGATGTCACTGGGTCACAGGCTTGAGGTAGTTACTGTAACTAAATATTAAGTCATTCACATTAATCTATTTTACCTGTTCCAATACTTTCACTTACATAAAAAATGGGTGGGTTGAGACCAAACAGACCTGGAAATAAAAGCTGAGAAGTTGATCCTTTGTCTCACATTTATTTATTTATTTTAATGACAAACTCAAATGTTTTCAGTCTACAGCAAAAATAAAGGGATTGGCCTCGCTGTCCAGTAGTTTTGGAGGGGAGTATAACTGTCTACAAATCATTGCCCTGTGGTGGGACAGTGAACGTGAAAGCTGCACCAGAAGTAATGATCTATAATACGTCTGAAAAAGGGGAAAGTCTGCACAGTTTTTTGGCTCCATTTTATTTTTTGAGGCCTAAGTGACTGGTGCACAGACACAAATATATACTAATTATTACTAAACAATAGAACATGAATAGACCACCAAAAAAAAAAAAAATTGCATTTAGATGCTTCTTCTTCTGTCTTCTCCTGTTTTCATTCACCTGCAGCCCATCAATGGGACTTGATGCATTTTTGTTCATTTGAACATACACTATACTATCTGCAGGACCGTCTTGTTACCTCTTACTGCTCAGAGCCTTGTTAAGCAACTGGAACTAGGACTGCAGAGGGAAAAAAAGACCTAACAAAGAAGTGATAATGATGAAGTTGTTGTAGCAGAAGATAATAGTGAAGGACTACAGAAGGTCCTTGCTGATTTCCACGCTGTTGTAGACCAGCGAGAGCAGTTGGCAAACAACCAAAGTGCACCACAGAGAAGAACTCTTCTAGGTCTAAACAAGACCACTACTCACCTGTAAGAAGCCCAGAAACAGGCAAGCAGGAGAAGAACTGAGCCACTACAGACTCTATAACAGTGTCAGGCATAATATCACGCAGACACAGAGGAGATGGATGTGGAGAAAAAGGGAATTACAGTCATCTTATGGGGTAAAACTTAGGTTTTGGATGGCTAACGTCTCACTGCCACCGCCAGCACACAGTAGGACATTATCTCTCAGCCAAAGCCAGCTGCATGAGGCCCAGTGAGTGATTGAGTAGGGTGGAGTGCAACCAGGCATGTCCAGATATCTTTCAACGCTCTAGGAGAAGCAGCTTAGTGAGGACAGCAAAAATAAAGTCCACTTTCCAAACAGCTCCTGCATGAAAGACATAAAAAACAGAGGTGGCAACAGTTTTATACCTACAGTAGCCCATCAGATGGCTGTGATAGCTGCATTATTCCTATCTACAACACATTAAGTTGTAGATAGGAAAGTTTCTAAGTGCTCCAAGTGTAAGCTGCAGCCTGGCGGTGGCCCTCTGTAACATTTCATGCATGTAAATGCAACAAGAAAGCAGACACCCACAGTTCGTGTCCTAATATGTAAAAAGCAGAACAGAATGAGATCAAAGGAGCATTTTCTCTTCTGTTTCATCTCTTTTCTTCGACCCATCATAGCTGACTGAATCTTCCTAACATTCACAAATACACCTGGTGTTACGAAATGCCACCTCACCAACTGCTCAAAAAAACTATTAAAAAAAGACAATTACCAACAATAACCACCATCCAGCAGACACTTTATAAACACAAAAACCTACATTCTGCAGGTTTTTACACAAGCGTCTCCTCTTTATTAATTAAAACAAATCCATAATAAAGAATGTTTTAATAATTACTAATGGTTCATAGGCTTCAAATCTGCAAACTGGGCCTAAAGGCATAATGTGTAGTTGTGTTTAGGTACATTGTTTCCACTAAAATGCATTTTTAAATGTGCTAGTTATTTATTTCACATTTATTCTGAATCATGTCTTGTTTCTCTGTTTGCAGTCTTCCCTCCACTGGCACAATGTTTTTGTTTTTTGTTTTTTTCCCCAGAGCGTTGCCACAAACAAGAACAGGCAAGCATGAACCTTTGGCATATGAATGTACAGGGCCTACCTGCTCAGGTAAAAACAATTACAAATGAAGTACTGCACAATAAGTTGCTCCATTGATTATAATCTCTGCAGGACATGTTCAGCATTAACACAGGCATTTCAGAGCCACCCAACCTTCCATCACAGTTTCCTTTGGACCAAGAAAATCTGTTTTTACCCCCAAAGGAAAAAGATGGGAGGATAAACTTCATCCATACACAATTCAGGGTTCATGAACCATGGACTGCAGCCCATGTGAATACAGTAGTACACCACAGCAGCCTGTGGTCTGAATTTACTGACTCAGAAGAGGATTACGTTAAAATAGCTGGCCCCATTATCACCACGGTTAATTAAAAAAATTAAATAATATTAAAATAAAATGATATTATTTATTGTATTTTTAATTAAATAATAATATTATGATTTTTATATTAATTTTTTTGTTTTTATTTATGTATTATTATTTATTTTAATTTTTATTCTTTTATTATGTATTTATTTTTTGCTGCTTTGCCTCGTTCATTGAGCTTTTGATCCTTCTTTGATACTTACATGAATGTGTTCTGTGCGTTCCCGCCCGCCTGCCTTTAGTGGTCAGTGGGACTGATTTCCGTGGCTGGGCCGGGAGTGGAGGCGGGGTACGGGCTAAGCGTCCCTTTAAACTGCACATCAGAGGAACTGTTGAGGGCCGCGTGACTCCTCGCCACCGTACCCGCTTCCGCACGGGCGCGATTGGCCGCCACCGCAATGTGGGCGGGACACGAAGCTCTGACTCAGCTCTGAGTCACTGCACGACACGTCTGTCACACAGTGTCTGCTGATGCATTCAAGGACTGCAGGAATAAATGAGGGATGAAGTGTAAAAAGACTAACCTAAGGCTTTTTGCATGTCGAAATTTAAGAGGGATGTTTATGTGCTATGAACCATATATATAATATATGTAATAGGTTTTTGTAACATATTGAACTTCAGCAATCAATGAGCGTTTTTCACACACCTGGCGGTAAAATTCCGTGCAGAATTCCCAAAGCATAGTGTTTCCCATGACGCCTGAATGCAGCACCAGACTGGCTGATCTTACAAGACTTCTCATTGGCAGCGCTCTGTGACATTGGAGACGTTGGACTGAACCCGTCTATGGTCTCCTCAGATTTTAGGTAGAACAGAAATTAAACATCCCGGCAGTGGCGGAGTGACCTTTCTCCCATCACAAAAAAGAGTCACATTTTTGGAATCTATTTTTCTACTTCAGCACCGTGCTGGACGGATCTGCCATACAGGGTGAGTGTCTTAAACTGCATCATGAACTCTTGTACAGAGACTCGCTGTCTGGGGCACTTGGTTGTAATCGTAAGTGATTTATTTGGGTATTTTTTTCCATCTGTGCGCACTTTCTTATTTTTTAACACCTTAAACATTTTCACAGGTAGCTTATAGTATCGTGAAAAAAAATACCGTGTGTGTGTATGCGTCTAATAAAGAAGCAAGTACATTGTCTACATCAGCAGAGGCTGTCAGAAGTGGGAAAGTGCAGCGTGGAATTCCCGTTACGCAAGATCGTAACGCGCGTAGACAGTTCAGCGCAAAAACTTAACTGGAAAAAAAAAGAAGCTATTTATTGGAGATAACATCCTGACGAAAGAAACGTGACAGACCGAGTGCACAGATATACTTCACATGTGAAATGACGGTGCTCTTCAAATCGTCACAAATTTGACAAACCAGACATTGTTCATTGTAATTATAACCTAACAATTTTGACTGAAAAGAGGCGACAAGACTGTTGTGGTAGTATGAAAAGTGTAATTAAAAATCATTCCATTGTTTCTCACTCTTCTTAATTACGAAGGAAGCTCGGGAACGTGGCAGATTTGTTTAGTTAGAAAGGGCTTTCGAGAGATCTGATTCCTGTGGAGTTGGATGAACTGTTCTGCGGTGTTCTCGGCTGACGCTCAGAGAAAATCAGCGCACATTTACTGTTCTGCAGCTGCCTTCATTGAATAACCAAACTGACTTTAAGCTGACTGACAGGCAGAGCCCGGTGTTCCGCTGCGCTGCTCCAGTGCAGCACAGTATCCCATATACCTGGACTTTATGCACACATGTGCTTGTAATTTATCTGCCGTCAATGTCAAAGTGAAGGAGGAACCTCATGTTCGGGATTGTGTTTATTGTGTATTTTAAATCACTGTTACTCACTTGAAGGATAGACGTTCAAATTTGAGTGCAACCTGGGCTTTCCCGAATTAATGTGCTGCCGTCAAATGGCCAGCGGAGCTGGTGGAACTTTGTCTGAAGGATTACACAAGCTCCAGGCTTCTAATTTATCAGCTAATCCAGATTAAGGTGCTGTGGTTCTTCTGTGTTCCCAGCCTGGGTCTTAGACGCTGCAGCCTGTCTGGCAATCAAAATCAGCAAGCCATCCAGCATTGGCTGCCGCATTCTCTACTGCACGTACAAGCCCCTGCAGTACATTTAAAAAGCAGAATTTCCGGATCTAGTATAAGCTTAAACCTGCCTGTCACCGTAATGAGAGGATCATGTTGCTAAATATTACCTTGATGATCAAATCTGGACTCAGTTTGGGCCACAAACTGTTCAGTGGCCACACCGAACAGAAGCAAAGTCCTCCCACCATGTAGCAGCCACCTTGACCCTCCTCCAGGCATTTATCTGGGCAGGTGTTTAAAAGCATTTATGGAAAATAACTTTACAATCTGCCAGGTCAACAGCAAGCCACTATAGGGATAGAGTCATGGTTCCATTTTATACACTGTGCATTTGCAGGATTCTTTTTTTCTCTTTTAAACATGATTTTCTGGGGGGGATTTTTGATTGTGTAGTGAAGAAGAAACGCAGCAAAGGGTCTCAGGTTAGACTCAAACTCATGCCGCTGCATTTAGCCTTCCAGCATACGGTCACCTGCTCGCCCTGTGAGCCAAACTGGCACCCAGCCGTGGAATTCTTGACCTACAAATGTGGAATAATCTTCTGTGGTGAAACTTGTATTTTCTTTTCTTTTTTTCTTTTTTTTTTTGCATCAAAGAAGGGGATATATGAAGTCTGTAAACTTCAGGGCAGAAGTCTGTGTGAGACAGAGAACAGGTGTTGTATTTCTTTCTGAAGCTCAAACCGCTAACTACTGGTTAGTGGTTCTGTTTTTCCTGACCTTCTGCTTTTAATGCATTTGGCATTCAGCATGGAGAATGTGACAGAGACTGAAAGAGAGAGAGGGAGGGAGAGCTATGTGAACTATAAATAGACAGTGGGAGAGTGGTTGTGATGATAGCATCACCACACAATAATCCCTCAGCAAGACTGGCGTTACTCCGCTGCTCTATGCTGGCTCTAACAGTGAGCAGGTTTCCCCTCTGCTTTCCCCCATATAGTAAGCAGGGTTATCTGGTGAACTCATGACCTTATGCAAAGTGTCTCTGTGTGCAAATGCTGTATTAAGCTTGCTGATATATGGAACCGGTGGGTAAAAGGAGCAGGTTTCACTCAGCCTGAACAGGTTGGAAGAATCCTTTATATATATTTGTAGCATGGATGGTGCTTACTGGTCAGTCAGACAGCGGGAGGGGGGGGCAGATCATGTTCCTCCAATGTTGTTGGCATAAACTGCCATTTGTCGAGTGCCATCCTGGACTCTCACTCGTACCAGCGACGTCTGAGCAAGAAAATATTGGCTATCATCGGTTTCAGCACCCGTGAATATTTTTCTTGACTTGGAAAGCTGACAGTCGGCTCTAACTGCAAAAGTACAAATGAAAAGGATCAATGGAGACACTCGCAGAGTGCTTTTTATTGAAGTTAGAAGTCCCAGTTTGCTCATCTTTATCTGCCTTACTGTTGCTATAGAGTTGCAAACTGGTGGCTGCTATTTTGGGCAAGTCTGGTTCCGGAAGTAAAGTCCCATTCATTTCTCCCACAGAAAATGTAAGGTGACTCATAGCTGGAGCTCCTCTTCAGCTTGGACTGCCATCAAACTAATCTGATTCAGTCAAATCATTAACAGCTGTGTTACAAAATATCTGGTTTTTTTTTTTTTTTATTAAAAAGCATCAAAGGCACAGGGTTGTGTAAATAAAACTTCCCAGTAAGAAGTTAACTCCAAACTTCAGCAGCACCATTAACCTAGCATGTTTTCCGATAGTGGGAGAAACTGGAGCGCTTGGAATATAACCATGTGAGATCATAGCTCAGTCCTTCATGAATTTGATAAGTGATCTGGGCAGTCCTTTAGTGTCCCTGTAATGTATCTGATGTGTAGCTAATGGCAGCATTGGAGTATTTGGACATATTTGCTATATTAAAAGGCAAATCAGTGGTTATTATTTTGAAAGAATTTGCCACATGGACATGACACTGATAGATACCTTATTCATCTTTTATTGAGCCTGTCCCTTCTTTTTCTGTGAATTGCTAGTTTGGAAGTCTCAGTCTTAAAAATGGGAACATTTTTAATGACATTCAGCAGATGTAGTGAAGATCATCTTAAAGGCACAGACCAGGCTTTAGGACCTTCAGCTTCCTTTACATACAAACCGTTCCAGATGCAGACACAGACTGTCAAACTAAAGCTCGGATGGTATCACACGTCTCTGTCTTCTTGCTGTGGTTCATGGTCGCAGTGTTTATGTGTCTGACTACTGTCTATAAACTGGACTTTCACATAACCTTAAAGTGTTTTCTTTACTTACGTTTTGCAGCTGTTGCATCGAGTTGCAGGTGCAAACATGAGACATGTGCAGGCATTTTATTGTGTTACCTGTCATTCCATCACCGCAGTCAGCAATCGTGTGTGTGTTTGTGCAGCAGCTCTGTGTTTTTTAGTGCTTTTACTTTGAACAGAGCGTTCATCATCGCCCCACCCCTCCAGGCACTGACCTCCTTTTCATTATTCAAACAAGCAGCAACTTTTTCTTGCTTCATTCCTTCCTTTTTTTCCTCACATGGGATGTGAATATAACTTTTTTTTTTTTTTTTTAAATCACAGAGATCAGCTGTGCAGCATTATAGGGAGGAACAGTGGCAATCGTACGACATTTTTATTTAGATATTTGATGATTTGATATGTTTAATGGCTTTTATTTTTTATTCGCATGCATGTGCTTTTCAAGTGTGTAGTGTGGGAATGTGTAAAACAGCTGTGTCTGCAATAAAAGCTTCATTGTGCGAATGCTGCGTGCCACTTATCTTTCGGGATCTCAGTCAGGAAATGTTCAGGAAACAGAGCTCAGGTTTTGTCCAAAGCTTTCAGTTGCTTCATATGGTTTTCATCAGCAGATGGAGTTTGTGCTCAGATAGTTCATATGATGCTTTGCTTGACCATTTGCATAGTTTTTAAACATTTGTGAGACACAACATTAAGAGCACTAGCAGGTGAAGTGAGTAGCCTTGGGAAACCTTGGGTTGTAGTATCAATGTTCATGTTACTTTGTCACACATCACCCACCTTCACTTTGCTGTAGATCAAGCGTGCCCCCCCCCCATGGCAAAGGTGCTCCCGATTGTCTTCCCTCCAGAAGACAGTTTGCCTTCAATGCCACAAACACTGTGTGAAGACAGGCTAGATGAGCGCAACAAAGTGTCCACAGATGTTCACTCAACCTCAAAACTCTCCACATTCCAGTATTTTTAACACCAACATCACAGACAGACACTGCTGGTCTGTTGTCCATGCCCTGATGGGTCAGAGCCACTTTAACAGCTTGAGAGGGGACCTTTAAAAGTCAGGGAGGTGGTTTTAATGTTGCAGCTCATCTGTGTATATTTCCAACAAGCGTCAGTGCTGAAATGTGTGCAGCGGAATTTAAAATCTTGTTAAAATACTTGTTAAAACATTTTAACTCCCAGAACAGACCTCGTAATAAAAGCTCATTGCTTTACAGTATTACACCAGTATACATGTTGTTTTCAGCTACGCTTACAGTACAGTATGTTTACGACGTGCATCGCAATGCACTTAGAATCTAATAACCGAGGGAGCATTGTGCTGCATTCAGAGATCCTGAGGAAACAAGACGCAACAAGCAGAGATCGGAGACACGCTGTACATACACAACACACACACACACACACACACACACACACACACGAGTGTGAGTGAGGGGATCGAATGTCGGAGAAGCAGCGTTTGCAGAGCAGGGCTCTTAACAGGAGCAAAAATACAAAGTATTAATAATGGATTAGGCTGCATTTAGAGAGGTGATACAGACAGACAGGCAGACAGACAGACAGACAGACAGACGTGGAAATGTAAAAAGCAGATTTCCGATGTCCGTTGAGAAAACGATGAGCTCCTAACTTAGCCGCTCGCACAGATGTTGACTCGTTGGGAGGTTATCATGTTACGTCCCTTAGCTCAGTGACTCATTGCTCCACTACCTGTATAGTACTCTGTGTTACATCATGTACTCGGCTGGAATACCCCCTCCCACACACTCTTCCTCCTGCTCTGTGAGATGGTGAGAATTTGCTGCTCGGTGCTAACATAATGCAGTCGACTCTGACACATTCGATTCATCGTGCTGCATGAATGCCTGTGTGTGTCTTCCAGAACTATTTTGTCTTTCTGCCATTTGTTTGGTACGATAATCATCTGAAATGTTACCATGGAAAAGATGCTGACTGAATAATCATCATAGTCATCCACATCTGCTGTGCCTATAGGTTTAGCTTTTATGTATTTGAATAATGCAAAGTTGTTGTCACTGCATGACATGTTTCCAGACTCTTCTACACCCACAGCAGCAGACGTGTGAGGTTCTCCACTACAAGTAACTTAAAAACCAAGATCCTTCTGACAAATATTATTATCAACTGTCTGTTAAGTGGAGTTAGAGTTCATTCAGAGACTCTGTAGCTGAATATTATTAAGGACTGCCACATCAGTGACCTGCCCAGCTAGCTGACAGCAAGAAAAACATGATGGGAATGACCGGGGCTAGCTGGTCTAACCCTGGTCAGAGACTAACCTTTCAAAATAAGAGTGAGACAAATATCTACTAATATATCAGTGATACTGAATAGGTGTAACTCATGTCCAAAGGCTCTGTCTGAGGTGTCCTGTGGGTTGTTAGCAGCGTTAGCATTTTGTGGTTTATTGGGTGGGACTGAGCGTGGTGTGGTGTGTTGTATTATTCTTCTGGGGGAGGTTGCAGAGACTATAAAGTTGTCATGAAGGGAGTGGGGCTGGGGGCACTGCAACAGTAAGAGTGTGGTACATGTTGGTGACGACAGCAATGATCGAGAATTTAGCTTTATAAGAAGTTCCATGTGCCTATACGTGGACTTTCTGACCTTAGATTATAAGACAACGGTTGTTGGGACAATAGAGAGGCACACACAAAGACTGTGTTGTGAACACTCAAGCATACAGTGGAAGAGCATCATCTGCCATCCTACTCCACTGTTCATAGGAGGAGCAGTGGTTGAGGTTGTCTCCAGCTCTCCAGCTTTAAATATCTGGGGACTCACCAACACCCTCACTCCTTCTACACGTGTGTGGTTGAGAGCATCATAACAACATGCATCACCATGTGGTATGGGAACTGTTCTGCTTCTGACAGGAAGGTTCTGCAGAGGGTGGTCAAAACTGCACAGAAGATCACCGGCAGCACCTTCATAACTGTAGAGGACATCTACGTCAGCAGATGCAGGAGCAGGGCCTTCAGCATAATCGGGGACCCCTCCTACCCTGCCCACAGACTGTTCTCCCCACTCCCCTCAGGTTGTAGATTACGCAGCATCAGGGTGAAGTGTTATATGAATATGCATATAAATGCAAGAAATATAATCCATGTAGATTCATATAGATTCAGGTTTTCTTCCTCATTGTGTCCACTGACTTATGTTATCCAAACACTTTTTAAGATTTTAATCCAATATTTTGAACAAATTAAGTGACGGTTTACATTATTTGTATTTTTGTGAGTATCTGGGAGAGTAATATGTCTCTTGAGCAGGACTGGATATTCATTGTTCAGCAGTACTTTAGACTAGAGAAATTTTCTTTCTCATTCAGTCCCCATACTCAGAGCTGCATAATAAGATATTATCTGTAAACTGAAAGTGTTTACTGAGATATTAAAAGTGTGTTGCCTGCTGAAACATAAGATATTGAAAGGGTGTATATGCACTCATGTATATACACTCTATGTAAGTATGTACAAAGTCTATATTCAGAACAGTGTGTAGCCTCCTCCCACTAGCCTATAGGATAGTCAGTAACGCAGGGTTGTAGAAACCTTTGAGCCCACACTGAAAAACAAATCAGTACGGCAAATGTTGACTGAGTTAGGGAGCGTTAACACTCCAGCCCTGATATTGGGATATTTGGCTTCCAGTCACTGTATGATTATGGCCTAATGATTATATACTTTGTTACTACAGTACTGTGTCAGCTTGGCTGCCATTCAAGAGGCTGATATCTGTGTCAGTGGTGCAGAGTACCATTTGGAGAGATTACTGTTTGGGCCTTTGACTGAATGATGATGTGTGTAACACCATAATTTGAACCTTGTGTGGAAGCCAGTAGTGTATCCTTCAGATGGCCAACTCACACAGCTGGTGGTGCGAGCACTTTAAACAGGTGAAAAGCACCGCATTGCTGTTGTGGTAGGAAAGAGGTATTATTCTGCTGCATTTATCACATTGTTTAGTGCATTAAGGTGGTTTCCAAGATGGGGGTCGCTGCCTGCTTCTTGGTCACTGGGTAAATCTAAGAGGTTAGTTAATGATTAGCAAGACATTGCAGAAGACGAAAAACATCTCTGCATTTCTTGCTGATATTTGGTTTTATCCATTTACAATTTTTGTTTTACATTCTAGTAGTTTCTGTTTGCAATATATCCAGAAATACAAAGACGTCTGTCGCCAAGTTCCTGACACACTGAAGAAAACTTAAAAACGTGATGATTCTCAGCCAGCTGTGATGTTTTTTTAATGTTGCTTAATTGCCTCTGTGTGCTGTCTGTCACGGCCGCTGCCGTGGCACCAAGGGCTGACAGGGATGATAAGTTGGCCAAACTACAATAACACAAACCCTGCTTTTTTTGTTGCTGTTGATCACGGGTGTACACACCTGTCATTTTGACCTCATGCAGTATCCTTGTCCCGCATTGCTCAAATTACATGTCTAAAAATATAAGGGAGTGCTATAAGTCATGCTTTATTTAGGCTGATAAAAGAAGATCAATGGCTGCATGGATGGCCAGTATCTGCTGCATATTCACTAAAGAAATTCATATTTGCTGTCCCTGCTTTTTGAAGCAGGTGCGTTAATTGTGAGATTGAAGAAACTGGTCGACTGTTTGGATCATTGGGTTTTTTTTTAAATGGACGCCTGGCTGACAAAAAAAAACCTCACAGTAATCAGCTGTTTTTAATCTATTACACAGTCTGAATATGGTGACTGTGGAATCATGTCTGCAATTATTATTAAACATTCAGCTTGGACTGAAAAAGTGTTTTAAGTTGGTGTGTGTGTGTGTGTGTGTGAGATACAGAAGCTGGTTTCCATGGCTCGTGGCTATTGGATGGATTTTTCTTTTCAATAATTAATGAGGAGGAAAGCAAACACATCCCTCTGCTGAATAAGGACAGTTTGTGTGTTTGTGTGTGATCAGGTTTTTGTCCTGGGTTGTATTATGTTTCCTCGTGTTTACTGGGACTGGTGGTGGAACTGGTCCTGGGCCTGTTTGCAGAGCCAGACTGCCACAGAGGGATTTGATTAAGACTGTTGTAGACAAGACTGGGACATACTGGTTTGGACTGGGCTGAAGTGGACACTTTAAAGGTGAGCCAAACCAAACTGATTAGTCCAACCCCAACTGTTTGAATGCATCTCAGGTGGCCTGTACTAGGCTTGACTGGTGGTAAACACACTGTTAATTCAGCTAGGCCATGAATTCAAGCTCAGTCACTATCAGCCGATGGCTCAGCTACACTTGCAGTTGTATTGCATTTCAGTTTGGACATACTATTTAGGCTGATTTTTACTGCTTTGCATCTGCAAACCACTTTGCAACCCAGCTCCACCCTAGTTGATCCTTTTAAGCTCTTTGACCTAGTAGTGTCTTTTTTGTTATCAGTGATGCATGCTCTGTTATTTGGTAGGTGAGCAGAGCCATCCAGCCAAATATAAATGACTAGAGATGGAAATAACAGTCTTCCTATAGGGACCCTGACTTAACGATGCATGAGTAGTGAGTTCAGACAGGATTGAACCAGATCAGTCTTGTCTTTATTCAGTCCACTTCATTTCCCCCCAGTTTTTCTTCCTATTCGCTGTTAACGATCCCGTGCCTTAAGAAGCGCTTCACATTCTCAGATTTTCCATGTTGTGGTGCTTCCAAAACATCTCACTTCATTTTATTTCTGTGGTAGTGTGTTTGTTTGAGTGGTTTAGGCTGAAGAAGCTTGGAAGCAAAGCATTTTTCTTACAGGTTTGGTTTGGCTCACACTTGCTATGCTGAAGGAGAAAGTTAAACTAAATATTTGGTAGGCAGTTGTTTTTTTCCCCCTCCAGTCATTGCTTTGACTACGTTCCCTCTGATTTTATGAGGACAGATTTTATTTTGTTGCACAAACGGCTCCATTTTAGTTCCCCTGCTAGACCTGTCCACTATAATTAGCTGCCTTGGCTCTCTGCAGCTAATGTGTTTGTGTGTTCGTGTTCTGGACAAAGGAGAAAATGGGACATAGATGGAGTCTTTTTAAAGGTTTGTAGAGGATCTATAGATTAAAAGACATGTATTTCATTGCTGGCAGTTCTTAGTTCTTCAGTGCTCACGTCTAATATAAACATTTGTCATGACTTGTTCCATCTTCCATGTTCATTCATATTCATATCGAGCGATGATGACTCATGAAAACCAAGCAGACTGCTTTCCACTGTGAAAGGAAACGGCTCAAAGAACTTTCATATGCCATGAAATGGACTGTGAGGTAAGATTTATTTGGTCCAACTTCTCTTTTTAAGCTCAACATCAAATTTTTAGCTCCATGTGATGTAAACATGATCATCTACCTTGTGCATTTGGTGTCAGGTGTGTGTGTGTGTACGGTGCAAGGAGTGAATATCCATTTTGATCTTTCTCTGTCTCTCTGCTTACTCCCGGATCATGAACTTTGACCTCTTTACCGTCAGTGCTGTGTCTGCTTCTGGTTTGGTGTTACCAGACAGCCGATGTGGGTTTTTTTTTTTATTTGGTCTCTGCATCTTTCCATTGCAGTGTTATCCACAGGTGTCACATCTCAGGTTGCTCACCACTCCAACTGTCCTCTTGGGGAGTTTTTCGGGGTGTGCTCGTGCAGGGTAGTAAACGAGTTGCACTGAGTGCTGGCTCCTTGTTATGTGAAGACTCTGATTTAGCTTCCTGTTTTGACAGTCCAGCCATGTATGTGAGTCCAGCTGAAATAGTCGGAGTGTGACACCTCCTTATTTGAGTATAATCATGTTGTAGCATCCATCTGGATACACAAAGTTGAAGACATGTCCATTAAGCAGACCTTTGAGCTTAATACTTACAAATTATAACTGCCTATCCAAGTAGATTACATGTGCGAGGAATACATCCTGAACAGGTTGTCAGTCCATCAAACGGCTTCTGTGTGACGTGCTTACCAACACACAACATTCCACTTTGCAAAGGTTTGCTGCATAATGGGAAGAAAGTTCATTTAAGGAAGGAAAAGAGCCAATGATAGCATGGCACTTTCTGTCTTCCATTATCATTAATGTCACAGTTGCGCTGATTCATTAGCAGAATTAGACCTCAAATGCCTCAGCTTCATTAAGGTGTAAGCTTATGGCTAGTCGCACTCAAGCCTGACTCAACACCTGAATAAAGTTTGCAGTTGTACTTAATCCACTTCCAAAGTGCATGTAGAAGGGAAATAGTCAGGGAAATGTTTTCTCTGACTATTGGTCCTCTGTGTTTGCTCAAAGCTCACAGCTTTATCAAGGGAGCACCGAGGCACCTTTGCACCAAGAAACTTGTTGCTGTGAGGCAACAGTGCTAACCTTTGCACTACCATGCTGCTGATATACCACACAGATACAGGATGAAACTTTGAGAATGCATGAAATGTTTTTCATTTAACTCAAAGGAAACAGTAATTAATGTTTTACCTCATTTGTATTTTTTTGTATTCTTTTTGACTCCTGTCTCCTATTGCACCTTTTGTACCTTGCAGGGATAGAAATGGACTTTCACTGTGCCGGTGTTTCTGAGAGTCCACGAGACCTCCCAAAAACCCTTTCTGTCATTATTATGTCATGTGTTGTTCTGTCAGTGAACTCTGGCTGCTGCTCACCAACTTTCAGAATTGCTCTGATTGTGGTTACATGGTCATGATGACATGGCTCTTGTACAAGTCACTCAGGCTTTATATACTCACCTGTTTTCTACCCCATCCAGCACAGGGAACCACTTTTCACTTGCCATCATAGAGGTATCTCAGACATTTTTTGTGGTATAACTACTGTTATTCACTTTGGTTTTGGCTCATCAGTGCAACACACGGTGATACTATGATAGCAACATATCCCAGGTGGAGTATACACCACTTTATATAATACATTTATGCCCATTAGGTGCATAAAACCCTTTTATAAAACTTTAAAATGAACAATATGTGTGTGGTGCACACCCATTTCTGGCCAGGGCCCCCTAATGGGCTAATATGGCCGTAATCTGACATAAAGTGATACTGACTTTGTCATTAACCTTGCTCATGAAAGAATTTACATGGATGATGAAAGCTGATTTGTCATCGAGCTGGTTGTATCATATTCATTTCCAGCTGAGCATTTCTCTGGAATTTGTCAGAAGTCAACCTTGGAAACTTTGAACTACACAGCAGAAGAATCGGGGGTGTAAAAACAAATAGTTACAGTAGTTAGAGACTTAATCACAATATATCTCCTGGAATGCACTGATCCGCACACACTGATGATATATTGCAGAGGATCACTGGCAGTTAAAAGTGCACACACACACACACACACACACACACACACATTGTGATCATGCAGGTTTCTGGAGCTGTGATTTGCTACAGACTACTTACAGCATTCAGGACAACAACTGAGCTCTGTTTTGGTGCTTGAATGCAATTTTTATGTATGCATGTGAATGTTCGTGTGTGAGTGCTGCAAACACAAGCGATGCATTTAGTGCGCGCTTTGTGTCGACTTCTTCTTCTTTTTTTGGATCAACACATGTTCATCTGTTTTCCCCCAAATATGTCTTTTTTTTGTGTGTGCCGAGTAGAATGTGGACAAAGGACTGGGTGTCTGGAACGAGGGTGCTGGGGAGGGGAGAAGGGGACGATGGGTTATGGGTGGGGGACTGGAGGAAAGGATGATGGGTGAGAGTCTGCAGGGGATGGCTGGCTAGCTGGCTGTGTTTATAGATGTGAGTTTGTGAGGGCAAAGGTGGGGGTCCGGGTGTGTGTGTGTGTGTGCGTGTGTGTGTGTGCATACATCTGCATATCTGTCTGCATGTGTCTAGGAACATGCGTATACTCATCTGCCAGTGAACCCGTGCATGTGTGTGCACCGCTTGCCTGCTTGCAGGCTTGTGTGTAAGTGTGTGTCGAATGTGTGTGTTCTTTTGTTTTGCTCTGGGTTGCTGGGTGATGGGACCAGCTGGGAGGGCTGAAGCCATTCACTTCCCTTCTGCTACCCTGAAGGCAGCCAGCAGGGAGGGAGGGAGGGAAGGAGAGAGAGAGAGTGATGGTGAGAGGGGGGTCGGGGGAAAAAATGAGAAAGAGGAGAGAACTGTAGAGTATGTGGTCGCGAGATATTTGCATGCGATTTAAAAGAAGCAAATGCAATCAGACAAAACAGAAAGAGACGTGAGGAAGTTCTGAACGCAGCTCAGGATGAATGAAGAGATTCATGAAGGAAAGTTGGGGGGAGGGAATAAGGGGAGGGAGGTGTGTCAGGCTGAATCGTGACAGAGCAGAGGAGCTGACTCAGCCAGTCTGGTCTGGTGTAAGAGGGCAGCAGCAAGGAAAGAAGTAATAGATTACTGTGGATGGATTACTATAATCACATTTCTGTTGTACTTTTTTCTTATTGATACAACAAACATTTTCATATAACCAGATTATAGCAGTAAACTCTTAAAAACAGATGACTGCACTCTTTAAAATATTAACAGATTAGAGAAGGCCGGCTGCAGCAGAGGATGGTGACTGCAGAGCTGTGATTGGATCAGTAACACCCGAGTTTTTCCCGCCAAATTCTTTTCAGCCTCGCTGCCATTTTTGGCTGCTTATGGATCAAAACTGCAGCAGCTTTGTTGCATTTTGTTGCCCCCCAGTTCTGGTGACAACAAACTGGATCACAAGAAAACCAGAGAAAAGGCACAGTTTCTAAACTAGTACCGTGGGATGGTGGTTAATATGTAATATGGTTAATATATAAATAATAGCATTGTAATAAAATAAAAACATTTTATTACAATGCTGTTGATGTAATAATAGTAAGTCACTCATAATAAGTCCTCAAACACAAGTTTTCCCAATTAAAGAAAAGTCTTGTGTTTTCAGCCTTAATTGTGTCTAAGAGTAGCGTTTCTGGCTATGACTCATGCTAATTTTTCACTCACTTCTTTCCCTGTAGCGATGTGGGAAATGTGGACTTTGACAAAACGGCACTAATTGGAGTAAACGGTGCAAGAATCCAGCTTTTGTCCTCCTAAAGGCCGTCTGTCCCCTTGACTGCGACAGCCGAACCCTTTATTCTGACACCTCGTACTCACTCTGTGACTTTCTGTTTTGTTCTCTGTCAGTACGCTCACACAGGTGTCACTGAAACGAATGTACAATAGTGATTTCAAGAGTCGCCAACGCTTCCGTTGACTCGGTGAGAGGATTCACTGGGCTGCAGCTGCAGTGCTGTGTGACAGCAAAATAAGGGAGTATCCTACGCTTGCGATGCAAAAATGAAAGATTTTTTAAAAACCTTTAAAGAGAACTGCATTTTTGGTGGTGGAAGTGTATTGTGTGAAGTGAAATCCAAAGAAGAATTACATTTCAATCAAAGTGGAGTGTGAGGTGGGTCTGTTAAGGAGATGTGAAAGTGTCAGACATCATCCGTCCATCCACCTTCTTCTGCTTATTCAACTCAGGGTCGCCCCAGGAGTCTACCCCAGCTGCCACGGGGCGAGAGGCGGGGTACGCCCTGGACAGGATGCCAGTCTCTCGCAGGGAGTCAGGAAAGATTTTCTTTTATGCTTCTGTGCTGTTGATAACCGTGCGCGTCCATCGCATTCCTGTGAGTCTCAAGAGCTCTTGAAGGAACTCCATTATATCTGGTATAAATGCCTTCTTGGTTCAAGGATGAGCTGACTAGAATGTGTCGGTCATTGTGGCTTCACACAAAACATTTTTGGCTGTAATCTCTCAGGCTAAAATAGAAGACGTCATGATGTGTTATATTCAATAAGGTCAAATGTCAACTTCAGTGTGTTATCTTAATGTTTTGCAAAAATGCATTTCTGGCTATTGCTTAATGCTCTAACTCAGGGACAAGAGGAGAGAGATTTCACATTTGTCTAATGCTGAGGTGGTGAGGTTGTGGATGTCCTGTGCTGCTAAGTCGATTGTTTCTCTTGACTTTTCGCTGCAACATGAAACATTGCCTGTTGTCATACCTTAAGCTTTGTAGAATCTGTTTTATTGGCCAGATACAGGTTAATATAATTTTTTTCAAAGTTTTCACTACATTCATATTGTATATTATATGAGTCTAGGCACACATGAAGGTAAACTGAATCCTGCCTGGATGACAGCGGCATGCAATGGTAAGGCAGAAATTCCAGGTTTTTTAACCTCTTAACACCCACCAAATCAACAGCAACTGACCTAGGGTTAGGGGTAGGGTTAGGCTAATATCAATCTGTTTTTTAAATTTTTTTTAAATATTTGCCTGTTTGGAACACCCACATGGAAAATCCTTTAGTTTCTGAAAATGTGCCCATTTTTGCATGTGGCAGAAACTAAACCCTAACCCTTAGGTCTTTCCCTGGTGACTTGATTGGTGTTAAGAGGGGAATCCATCACCGTTATTTCCAGTGTTTTGTACATTGTTCTGAGGGTATCCTGGGTTTTTTTTTTAATTTATTTTTTTAAAAAGTCACACCAGAGAGGAAGCATATCACTCTGCTTATCTTGTGACTGGAAGGAAGAGGGGCAAATAAAATGAAACTGCTCGAAAGCAGAAAATCAGAAAAGAAAGATGGATAACCAGCTAGCTGCTAGACTCTAGAGCCGAAGTGCCGGGGCTGCTTCCTTATGTGCCATGACTTGTGTGTCAGCTCGCTTTCTCTCGAAGATTAATGACCTTCCTGTTTTCAGCTACAATATCCCCCACAGACTTTTCAGTGCAGTCTGCTTTGACTTGAAGTGCATGTAGAAAAAAATGCTGCAGATTTTGTTGTTAGAGGCAAAGCATCAAAAGATATGCATGTGGGAGGAATTCACTCACAAGTGAAATGACACTGCAGTGAGTCGGTAACAAGCAGTAACACTGAGGTTTTTACTATTACTACTAGACTTTTTTTTTTTTTTTAACTATGACTAACTACACGAATACCATCACTTCCAGTATTTCTTCCATCAGCTGCTGTTTCCTGTACTTACAGCTTTGTTCAGACTAGTCATACTGGAGCTAACCTGTGACTGAATTCTCTGCCATCAGTGTTTTTGTTGAGTGGACTGAAGGATCTGTGTCCTGTCTCCTCCTAGACTAATGGTGAGCTGTTCCACTGGAATGTGTCACACTCACTGGTTTGCTATGGATGGGTATGCACACACACGCAGTAAAGGGTTGGGATAGTTTCACATAACTCCTAACTGAAAGTTATTAAACACGCAACTGAGTCCTGTACCTTATGCCTAAGATATATTATTATAGCATCACGTAACTTTTCTTTCAAATCCATTACCTTCTATAATTTTACTGCATTGCCCCTTGCCTGCTTCTGACATTTGAACTGTGATTAGTTAGATAGCCAAGATCAGCAGTAAAGTCTGGGACTTTAGAGGGAACCATAATTCATGTCAGAAGTTATGAAACAAGGGAAAAAGAGAAAAGTGCCCAAATGAAAGAGAAACAGAGCTCGAACAAGGAGAGAGAGAGGCAAAGAGAACAACAACTTCTTTCCTGTAAGTCACCTGACACTGGAGGCGTCACGGCAGTCATGAATAAACACACCTCCCTCCCTGTCTTTCTCTCCGTCTCTGTGTTTTGCTTTCTGGCTTTCTCACCCGTGTTCAAGTCAAGGCACAAACCCTCTTCATGCAAGATGAAAAGTTTTGTTCAGTAACTATTTTCTATTTATAGAGCTATCTCCCTAAATGCTTTAGATTCTGGACAGAAAAAAAGAAAAGCAGGGTTATTTTGTTGGGGGGGGGGATAGCAACTCAGAAATACCTCAGTGGATTTTTTATTTAAAGATAATATTTTACATTTTATGTTTTGTTTAAAAAAATGCCAGGAAAAGGAAACAAAAATCTATGTCTGACTTACAACATCCTCACTTAGTGAGCCTCAAGCTGGCTCCTCTCAATGAAACAAAATGTTGGAAAGGGGAAAAAAAGACTCAAAATATGATTCATAATTTAAGATCTATATTTTTAAAAAGATAAATCATTTCCTGGAACAGCTGTGCGCTGCAGTTTTTGCAAATGTTACTGAAACGGGAGGAAACGGTTTCTCAGAGACTTTTTTCCTGCTGTGCATTAATACTTACAATATTGGGTGCTTGAGGCTGGTTGGATATTTTGCAGCACTGATAGAGTTTATGTAAATCAATTCTAATGTAATAAATCATTATAATATATAATAATCCATTTTTTTAGCTTTTGAAAAACAATGGATCTTTATGGCCAGGGGGACAAGATATATTAGACATGCCTGTTAGTTGGAAACATTCAGTTGTTTTGGTCATGGAAACAAGAATTATACTAAATATTGTCTGACTGGCCCTTCTAATACACGCTCATAAAAACTGGAGAATATTCTTGATTTGCCTATTAAAAAAAATACCCATTTCCAGCCAATATGTTGTATACAGTAGAGAGCACATAATAGAGCATGACTAACATGACTTTAAACCCTGCAAAGCCTGAACTATGAAATATTTACCACAGAACTCACATTTTTGAAAATGGGGTGTTTATTGAACCTTCTGATAAATTAAAACAAATATACATATATATTTTTCTTTTAACTGGTGATTCTAAATTGCCCTTATGTGTGAATGGCTTTCTGTTTCTCTGTGTTGGCCCTGTGACAGGCTGGTGACCTGTACAGGGTGTACCCTTCCTCTAGCCCCCCGAAGAGGATGAATGGATGGAAATTCATACTTAATTTGCATATATGAGTTTTAATTTGTTTCATATTTGCTACATCTGGCTTTTTTTTTTTTTTGCAATTTATTGCTTAAAATTGTATTGTATTTAGGTTTTTCTCAAGAAAACCCTATGTATCAATTATGATACACTCAGCATTAAAGGGTTAAGGATGGAAAGAAGGGAAAAAAATCAGACCGTTATGAGCAGATGTTTGCATTCACAGCAGCCTGAGGTGTGTGGATTTAATGACACCGCATGACTAATGGGCAGGATGTGAAATTGTGCAGTCGAAATAGCCTCAATTATCCAATCACAGCTGAGGAAGAACTCAGCTCAGCATAACTTTAAAAGTCCCATGTGTCGATGACGCCGCTGTTGATCCATATACTGTATTTAAAAAGATGGTTGAGCCATTGTGACTGTCACCCACTGTCTTCTGGACTCCACGGTCTGATGCCTCAATATTTACGCAATGGCCATGTTGATTTTTGGAGCCATTACACTATTTGGGTGAGAGGGTGGAAACCTGGGTAGCAAACCCAGTTAGCAAGCTGCATTCATAGATTTTATGAAGCCACACGCAGATGCAGATACTTTGTAATTAGTATTTAGCAACAGATGGATAAAATAATAGAATTTAATTCACTAAAATTGAGCAGAAACTTATTGGATGTGATGTCCATCTAATCTGGCAGATAATTTCAGTAAAATCCTCCAAGACGCTCCAGAGCAGAAATGTTAGAGAGGTCCAGTTCAGTGAGCTGGGCTGGGGCCTAGCAGACAGCGAAGCTTCCTTATCATTGTTATGAAGGAGGAAACTTTCCACAGAGGCAAAAACATTTTTTAAAGGCTGTAAATATGCTTTTTAATGCTGTCCAGTTAAAACATGACACTATCGGGACTGACTTGTGGTGGCTTCATTTTTACAGCCCCAAAGGTTGCCTCAATTTAGATGAACATCACCAGACGTTGCTACAGCATTGAAATTGTCCAACATGATGATGTCATGGAGAAACTGAGAGATCTCCTCACAGTGGTACGGGCTGGTTAGCAAGGTAGTTTCAATAGCCTCGTCTTCCACAGATTCTCTTAATAATCTTTGACATAACAGCATAGCTATTAATTCGTCACTTCCTCCCACATGCAATATCTTTGATGCCTTGCTTCCAACAGAAACTTCACTTGAATGTTTTAAAGTTTGCTTCTTTTTTTTATGATCTTCCCCTTTGCGCCCCACCTTTATTTAAGCATGCATACTGATGAATGAAATTGATTTAAACAGTGTAGCCATAAAAGCCGACATTGTTTTGATCACAATATCTCAGCTTTATACTAAAACCTGTGGCAGCTGTTGTTGCTGAGGCCAGCTACAGTATCTCAAGAGAATTAATCCCGTAATCTTGAGATAAACTGTTTGCTTGGGATCACCGCTTGACTTGTCCAATTTAGTTTAGATAACAAACTTTATCCTAAGGATAAAAGGACTCTTTAATGAAAGCAGCTTGTGAGGATCGTGATGTACAGAAGCTTGTTTGTCCCAAGATAAGCACAAATTTAATCATATTTAGACAACAGTTTCTTTTATTATGTAGCAACAGCGCAGTAACTCAAGTGCAGCCGAGTCACAGGCTTAAAAACACTGAAAAGCACCGTTTGTCATCTCTGCAGTCATGTAATGATGTAATTGGGTCATGTCAACCATGAGATAGCAGTCTCAAATCATGTGATGGGCTTAAAGATGTGCGTTCTCTTTTGATGTAAAGGTTGCTTTGTGATTGAAAAGCAGTAGGAAAAAAAAGTCCAAAAAGCCCGCTCAAACTCCTGCTGCAGTGTAAACTAACTCTGTGAGTTTGGAACTGACTCCCAATCCTAATCCTGTGAGATTAAACACACTGACTCCTGTTATTAATGCCCTTCTGAATATATGATTAACTGTAGATCTCATTGATGGTTATTTGCCGCTCCATAACCTCCGTATAGCATCAACAGGCGTAGGCTGCCGCTGACTGTCACAGCAGAATGCTTAGATCACCTAGATTACAAGAAAACAGCAGGGAGTCTAAGCGGCATGACTACATTTTGGAAGCATATTTGACTAAAATGGAAGCACTGTAGGAGGCCCACTTGCTTTGCTTACTTGTACTTCCCCTTTTGAAGTGCGTGAGTCAAGGCACTTAACAAGTGTTTGAAGTCTCAATGTAATGAGAAGGAAAAAAATATTGAAGTGTGTGTGTGTGTGTGTGTGTGTGTGTGAGGGAGGTACACACCAACAGGCTCAGTCCACCTTTGTGTGGGTGTTTAGTATAAATTTGTGCCACTAACTCTGGATGTATATCATATCAGGGATAAACCATTTTGTGTGCATGCATGTGACTGAGGCAGCAGCTGTGAATGGGCCAGAGAGGGGGCAATGGTGGGCTCTGATAAAGAGACAATGAGAGAGAATAGGAGGAGGTAGAGACAAAGAGAGAGGGAGAGAGAATGGGAAAGAAAGCAGATGGGTGTTTTTGGTGTGGAGCTTTTCCCCTCCCTACTTCTCTCCTCCCCAACCCTATTTTTTTCCCATGTTGGGCCTGTGTGCCACACCCATGTCTAATAGTGTTAATAATATTCTCTTCACACACCCTCCCCAAATCTAGCAGCACACACAAATGCTTCTACTGGCTTTACCCTTCTTCCTTTAAGATTTACAGTGTGATTTTTTTCTTCTAAATCATAATCAAAGATAATCAACGGTGTCGTTTCCACGTGTGACAGAACATAAACATTCTGTTGCACACTCCCCTTACAGTTAATAGCAATTACTTTGATATTAGATTAAGGTCCATTTGTGGGGGGATAACAGAGTAATAATCGGTTATGATAGGAAACTATGGGGGCAAAGTGTTATAGCACCGTAATGCAGCTTACCACACAGCTTGAGTTGAATAAGCTATTTCCATTTATATGTTCAATGAAGGGGCAGTTGTAATAGTCTTTATGTGAATTATATTTTCTCTTTCCTTTACATCTTTATTATATGACCATTTCTAAATAAAAACAAACCAGGGAAGTTGTAGAGCAAAGAATAATTACCCTATGGCTATGTCTGATTCATACACTGGCTCTAAAAGATGGACTTGGTGTCTGATAATTGAAGTGTCATAAATCTGCATTCTTTTTGATGGCCAGCAGGGGGCGAATACTGTGTTTGCAGAAAGACGCGGCTTATGTAGAAGTCTCTGGAAAAACAGTCCTCTGCTCCCCTGCGCTATAATCTCAGTAAAAACTTTCTTTAAATCTTATGATGTTCATTTTGTAAATTATGCTCCGCTTCAGAGTAAAAAAAAACAAAAACAAGGTATGCTGTCTAATTGGTTAACGACTTATCAAGACTCACAAGTTTTACTTTCATAGATCTGCCCCACTCTCGTCTCCTCTTGATGTCTAGTTTCAGAAAGTGAAGATTACTGGTGAAAACACTTAACAAACCAATGGGCACAGTGTCCATCTTTAATATACAGTCTTTAGCCTTGAAATTTAAAGCCAAACCTCAGTTTGATGTTGCACTTCCATAGAGCTGAGGTAAAAACAAATATCCTGACTTTTAGCCTCTAATACGTGCCAAAATGAGAAAAAAGACACTGGATTCTGCAGACACTCGTGTTGTAGACTCTCTGTCCTTAGTTTGGGTCACGATAGAGGTCTTTACACTTGGGTTTTATTGCAGGATTTTTTGGGGGTGGTTGAATTCATTTTGGATTGTGGATTGGGTCATGCCAGAAACAGTCTGAGAACCTGTTGGTGAGTCTGCAGGCTTAGTCTCGTGGGGCAATGGCCAGTATTTCAACATCAGACAATACCTAACAATCATCGATTCATTCAGCCAGCGCCGTACCTCTTTGGGTCTCCATGCGGGCTGCTGACCTGCGTGTAGCTAAAACCTACTCAAATATGACATCAGGTCTGGCAGAGCTCTGGTTCCACTTGGATCAGGCTTCTGTTTTTGGAAATTTAATTTATGCTCTTAGGGTTTAAGATCCATTTAGGACCACCGTCTTGAAACAGGCAGTCTTAAATTTGTAGTTCAAACTGGGATCATCTCTGCTGAGTTATTTTGTGAGACAAAGAAATGCAAACTCGCCTTGACTTCCTACATGTATGCAGTCTTAACAAAGGTATCCTGGAGGTCACCAAGAAAATAATGTTACCTTTTCCAGATGATTCTCTGGGGTCATTTTAATAGGCCAGATGAGAACAAGTTATCTAACATTTCACAATAAATGAGATGAAGATCACTCTCTTATCATCAGTTCTGACTAATACTAATTTTATCATTTCCACTTCCAGAGACTTGATTATCAGCAACAACACTTACACTGTACAATTGTTTTCAGAAGCCAAGCAAGCTGATTAGAACAGTTAGAATAGATTAGGATTGTTATCTTCATTGTTTGCTCATAACTGTTGAATATTCAGTATTTGGAGTGGGACTAGGTCCTGCAAAAAGTAAAGATATATTGACTCATTAGTTCCAGAGATGTAAAGGACATTTTTGGGGAGGTTATACTAAAGATAAGGGCATGATATTGATGTAATATCATACAGTGTTTATGTTTGTTTATGTAGATGCTTCTTGGTACCTTGTTGCGAGAGTAAAAGCAGCAGTGATGCGCGGGAGTTCTTTTGATTTGATTCTTTGTGTAATAATTTGTTTCAGAATCTATTTAAAATGATTCCTGAGACAATAGAAAGAAAGATGATATGCACTGACTTGGAAGTACCTTTTAGTTATCTTCCTTTATACTAACTGAGAAGTAAAAGTGTCATTTACATACCACGATAAATGCAACATTAGTTGAGGGAAGACATGTTTATCTAAAAGTATATATGGGTCTTTAGAGATGGTTTAGATTCTAAACAACATTTTATTTTCATCACCTCACTAGAGCTGGTAGAAACTGTGTAAAACTGCCCTTTGTCTTCACAGCCAAGTGCTCAGTCCACTGTTAAGGCTCTGCTTCTGTTAATCTGCCTTAAATGCATCTAGAAGGAGCATCTGTCTATCTATATCTATATCTACAGCCATCCATCCATACTTTTTCTCTCCAACTTCCAAGGGTCACAGGGGCTGGATCCAAACCCAGCTGACATAGGGTGAGAAGTGGGCTACACCCTGGACAGGTTGCAGTCCATCACAGGGCTATTACAGATAGACAGCCAACCACACACTCTCACAAACTCACAGATCAATTTCTGAATTTTTTTTGCTCCCTTAAAATCAGCATTGTCAGCAAAAATAAAGCATCAGCTGGACTCTTGTAGTGGCAGCAGCATCTGTAGTTCTAGTACTAGTAGTAGTAGAGGTGTTAAAGTGTTCATAGCCACTGCAATAATAAAAGGCACAGCAATGGGTTACTAAACTCAGAACTACTTGCCAGAATTGCAGAATCTCATTTATTGCAGTGAGTAAGTCATCAACATGCTGATAGACGTTGTAGTGATGCTTCCTTTATCACTAAGAAAAATACATAATCAAGGACACAATCAATACATTGTTCACGTCAACAAAACTAATGAGTAACAGACACGCGAGTGTGAATCAACTGTTCTGCTTGGTGGCATTTTTCAGCTCGTGTGTCTGCATGAATTTATAGAGCCTGATGATATGAAGAGGCACCTCAGTGTTGTCCTATTGAGTATAAATGGAACATGCTGTTCAGTGATCTAATTCTGGTGACTGTCATAATCCCACGTTACCACCCAAAGGTGCAACACGGTGATGGATGAAAGCACAGTGATGGATGGATGTAGCTTCATGCAGTGTGTGATGAGTTGGACCAGTGAGTCAGGTTCACAGTAATACTGGCGCACACACACACACACAACCTGATACATGCACAGTGTTGACAAAGAACATATATTTAGTAAGCGTGTACACAATATATTATCTTTGCTACTGCTGCAATTGTAATGGCACTGTTCATTTTAATAGTAATATTTTTCATTGTGGTTTGAATACATGTGCTTTTTTTTCATAGTGCTTATGCAATTCTTTCCCTTCTAGATGTAGCAGTTTTCAGTCCCTGAATTGACATGAGAACCTGAGGAAAAAAATTAAATAAATGAACAGAATGACAGTACAATCCAAAGTCAGAGAGGCAAAGACAGAGGCAGAGAGAGAAAGTTAGTGTTAAGGCAACAGCGAAAACTTTTACACAGTGAGGGAAATAAAAGAGCAAGGGAGAAATAAATAAAGATAGATGGAGGGAGGGAGGGATGTTGTGGGTGCAGCTCTCTCCAGTTGGTGTTGCTATGGCCCTGCCCTCCCTGCTCGCTGAGCCATTTCCTGTTTTTGACCTGAAATCTTTATTTAGAGCCATCCCTCCTCACTGCTCTGCATTCATGAGTCAACTCAGAGTCCAGAGAGATGAACGCACAACTAAAATCAGATCTCCATTCACCACAGAAGCTACGCTTGCACCCTGGCTAATGCACTGGTTAGCTGTACTGCAGCTGAGGCTTCATTCATGTTTGATTGCATGATCAAGAAACAATAGGACACATCAATGTTGCCATGTTGTCTGATAAGCTATTTCCACAAGTTCTACAGTGCTGCATCATTGAGCTGTGGTTAAGTTAGACTGGTTTAAACATGTTATACATAATACTGTACTTTCTATGCCTCCCGGCCTTTATCTAAGCATGACTTTAGGCCCTGTTATACCAGAATTATAAATGAAGTAAGTAAAAAATTGAAAGGGGGACTCAATGAAGCTACTGCAAGCAGTTCAAAAAGTCACAGAAGCAAAATAAATCTGCACAGGTATTCGGTTATGTGCTGAACTCTGATGTCTTTGGAGTGCTACAATAATTAGCAATAGCGAGCTGTGTTGGAGTATGTTATAAGTTGTTTGTGCACCATTCACTTCTATGCCATCCTCCTCTGCAGGAAAATAAACTGCTGTACAAAAGAGGGAGCGCTTGCAGAAAGTTGGGAGACGGGAGTTGAACGTACAAATGAAACTTTTAAACTTGTATCATTACAATGTTAATGAACTGCTGATAATTACGAGCCAGAACGAATGAAGGAAGAGTTGTACAAGCCTGAGAGCAAAACGCCACAGTGATGCAAACGTCACAAGGCAGAGAAAAGAAGCTTGGGGAGCTTCTACCAGATGCACTGTGTATAAAAGACTAGCGTAGGTGCTGTGGCATCACAATTTGGTTTCTGGACCACTGTTTGAAAATGTCTAGCCTTAGTTTTTCAGTCAGACCCGCCCCTTTCTCATGACATCTGGCTTCAAATTAACTAAACTATGATGGCGAAATTCCTCAGCTCAAAGTTATAAGACAGGACTTTACCAACCAATGGGTGATAGCCATGCCCCGTCTCCCTCCCCTCACCCCCAACCAGTCAGGCAGATGACCGCCCCTCCCTGAGCCTGGTTCTGCTGGAGGTTTCTTCCTGTTAAAAGGGATTTTTTCCTTCCCACTGATGCCATATGCTTGCTCATAAGGGGTCGTTTGATTGTTGGGTTTTCTCTGTAATTATTTCTTGGTCTTTACCTTACAAAATAAGGCGCCTTGAGGTGACTGTTGTGGTGATTTGGCACTCTATACATAAAATTGACAGCTGGGATAGGCTCCAGCCCCCCTACGACCCTGAAAAGGATAAGTAGAAGAAGATGGATGGATGAAACTGAATTGAATTGAATTATGTCCATCTTCTATCTACAGTCTGTGTTTTTAGCCAGTTCAGGGAATGGCACTTTGGTGTTTGTTTGACTTTTTGCTACTTGTGATAACTTAGCTGTAGCATAGCATACATTGTTATCACCAAAGTTTCTAAACCTAATATTTTGCCAAGATACACTGATGATTGTTATGGTGAACTTCCTGGTGTGATCAGGCCTTTACAGTGTACCCTGAAGGTCCAAATACTGTTTTTGTCACCTTTAAAACGGCAAAAACGGAATGATTTTGTACCAGCAGTTGAGTTCTGGAAACAGTGAGTTCCAAATCGATGGAAACTGCGAGTTAGTGAAAGGCTGCCCTGAGAACATGCTGCCTGTCTTACAAAACAGGGAGATCTGTAATGTGACTGTATTAGGGCACAACTGGGTGAGTGTGCAGCAGGGGGCATCAGGGCCACAAACGGTCTGTGTGCCCATTTTGTGCCTCAGGATGCGCTGGTGAACTGGTGTTTGTGTCTGCACGGAGCAGACTGCCGGGTGTTGTTTGAGTTTACCGGACATCACCCCGCCATCTGCTGCAGAGCAGGGTGGATGTCACTAACCGGCCAAACAGCACGCCGTACGCTGCTCGGTTCCATGACCACTGTTGTCTCAGTAAAAGAATAAATTAACAATTTCAGCTTTTAAATTCATATCAAAGCAGGAACAGGCGAAAACGATATAAAAGCAGTATAAAGGAAGTCTTGACAGGGTGAACGTTGCTTCCATTTCGTTTCTAAATATTAATGTTTAAATTACTAGTTTTACATTGAGTGGGAGAGATAAAGAGGGATACAGTGTTACAGAAGACTGCGTGTGTGAGTGTGTGTGTGTGTGTGGGTGGAAGGGTGGGCGGAGCAAAGTTGACGACGAAGCTTTTCGGGGCAGCTGTTCGGTTTCAGCTTCTCCTGCTGCGTTCAAGTGTTCCTCGTAAATATATTAACCCTGACAAAAAAAATGGATTCTGGCATTAAAAATAATTTTGGGGTTGTTAAACTGACATCAGGAGTCACGTCGAAAATCTCAAGTACCTTTAATAAATGAAGAAAACGTGTTTCTTAAGGCTTATATGTTCTTAGTACACATTTTGTTGATCATTCCAAGGGAAATTAAAAAAAAAAACTTTATCAAATCCCTCAGGCATGGGGCAGCAGCTTTTCCTGTGTACCACATAACCCTAAGTAGTATCCCGCTCGGTGTTTGCGGTTAAAGACCCCAAGCTGTGGGGTATATGCGCAGGTTCCTCTCAGCTCGCGGGCAGGTCGGGCGGCTCTTGAAGGCAGCAGCGTTCCTGTAAGCGGAGGCAGCTTTCTCCTCCTATCAGCGCCATTGTGTGACAGAGTCTCCGGGAGCTCGGACGGACTGTTTTTCTGTAGGCGACGGGACTGTTTAAATACCCTCCATGTTTCTCTTTAAACCCCCGGCGGACTTGGATGCGGTAAGACGTCGTTTCGCACATTTTTAAGGAGCAAAGCAAAGCAAAAAAAAACAACAACAACACAGCGATGAAGTGCTCTTCATTTCGGCATGACGGTGTAATTTATTGGTAATGAATAATAGAAACGGTGACGGCTGGTGTTTCAGTACCGCTGCGGGGTAGCTGAGTCTTGTTGAAAAAGTTTCAGTATTAATGTTTGCAATCGCAAGTTGCCGCTATACTTCCACTGACCGTCACTCTTTGTGTTATAAAAAGTGAGTCCAGCTGACAGAGTCGAGGCAGCAGCCGCCACTTCTGAGTCTGTCTGATAAACTTTCCATTCTTCAAAATGCACTGAAGGCTTTCTCAAAATACACTCAAGAAACACGTTGAAATTGGTCGAAAACCGTCAACTAAATAAACAATTTATTTTAGACTATTTATCTAAAGGTAATTTATACATTAGGCTCCATAATAATGGCATAAATTGGTGTAAATTCACTTATGTATAAATGACATTCATTTAAAATACGTTCAGTGAACCTAGCCTAATTGAAGCGTGTTGACAACAGCTGGAGATAAAACACAGGCTCCATATTTAAGTAAATGTAATTTGCAGGTATAGATGAAGGAGAGCCAGTCCACTTCCTCTTAATCCAGCGTGCAGAAACTGGCTGCAGTTCAGCTGCGTGTGCAGCAGAGGGCGCTGATAAACAGGAGTGAATTACGCGAAACGGCTGAATTACGTCTTATTTAGGCACTATATATATATATATATATATATATATATATATATGTGTGTGTGTGTATGTGTGTGTGTGTGTGTGTGTGTATATATATATATACACACACACACACACACACACATACACACACACACACACACACATATATATATATATATATGTATATGTGTGTGTGTATGTGAAATGTAACATGTTCTTTAGTTTTTCTAACAGGAAGCTGCTAGCATTCTTCGCTTCCATGCTGATTGGTCGATTAATGATTTGTGAAATAATAAACAATAAGTAGACATTAGAAGCGTAGTTGAACAGAAATTTCCATGTGCATAAGTTATTGGTTGCTGCTGCGGCTTCATGCCTGAAATGAAAATGCTAGATCCTGTTCTTCTTGATTCTTGATAGTGCTCTGAAAGGCATTTTACTACAATCAAAACCCGTATAAATAAAACAAAGAAGATGAAGAAGCCTCATCTTCATTGGTTTCCCACTCATTCTGGACTATCTATGAAACTAGAAAGTAGAAGACCTAATGTCCTGTCATGGGCTGGCTTTGTGAAGCATACCTGTAAAGCTGCTATGAAGTGGTGAACTGTGTTTTCAACAGCCTAACTAACTGTAGCTGTTGTGGTAAAGTTCAGGGGCCCCTGCCTTTCATAACGAACACCACGGCACAGACGTGAGCTCCCCTAATGACAGCATCTCCTCACTTTTGGGCTGTGACCTGCAAGCTGAGCATCGGTCATGTCAGAGATTCTTACTTTGTGTGCAGGAGTGCCCAGAACATAGACTCAACGTCAGACCACAGAGAGTTGGCAGATGTGCTGCAGAGTTACACAACTGTAAATGAGGAGAGAACCACACAGGGGTTAGAGAGGAAAGCCTAATTTTAGCTGAATGGGGAACTCCTCAGGAGGTCCATAAATGCCAGGTAGGGTCTAGAGTCAATTTAAAATTTTACTCTTCGGTTTCCTGGAGCATTTCAAAGACGATCCTGATTTTATTTTTGCCCCCAGCAGCATATTCAGCTCATGCTGCCGTCTCCAGACCAAATACATCAGCATCGAGCTGAGAGGAAAAATGAAAGCTTAGAGAGCCTGGATGCTGCAGAAGACCTGACAGCTGCAGGCTTTTATTTAGAATCTGTAAGACCTGATAATAAGTGAGGCTGGTTCACAAGGGGTGGTTAATGTAGGTTAAGTTGTATACCTTTAGCATCTATGAGCAGTGCAGCAGTGTGGCTTGAGGTGCAGTTGTAAGGCTGATGAGGATTATCCTCAAGTAATATGGGTGCTGCCTGCAGTTGAAACGATGACACTTGCAGCATTGAAGCTGGTGCCGCTGTAACAAGGTGGGCACTGTGGTAAAAAGGCTGATTCTGCCCCGATATGGTGCATGCTGCAGTAATAAGGCACATACTGCAGTAATAAGGTGGGTACTATTTTACACCCAATGACCAGACATGTCAACGCGGTAGATTTCTGTAGCTTCAGAGCCTTTGTCACTGGAAGTGTCAAGCTGCTTTCTCGCTCGGTGGCTCAGTGGAGAGAGAGTGGAGTGCTCAACAGCATGTAGACATGTCTGCTGACCTAAATCTGCTCTCTTCTTCTGCCTTTTATTTATAGACTTAAGTGTGTGTGTGTGTGTGTGAGAGAGAGAGTCAGTTTGTGTGTGAATGTAAAAATGACCGGAAATTTGAGATGCACACGCTCACTTTTGGTGTGTGCTCATTGTGCGTTACTGCACAGGTCTTTGGGAAGGATAAAATGGTGGGTTGTCCCTTTAACTAAAATGAGTAACATTTAATCTTGTAGTAATAAAAGGTGCCTGGCATAGCTGTCTGTTGTGATTTTTCTGGGAAAAACCATGTGTCCTCTTCAATACACGATTGTAAATACAGTTGTTTTTTTCTTAAATTTAAAATGTTTTGGCATCCTTTAATATGAGGGGTTTTGGTTTTCCACAGAAAAGTGTAATACAAACATGTTTTAAACACTCCTGTCCATTTGAGCTTAGATATATTCTTAGTTCCCGGATACGTTAATAACAAGGTTTTATAGCCTACCTGCTGTGGTACTCAATTTTTTTTTTATTATACTTCATATTTGGTCTTATCTAAACTTCAACTAAATATTACAAGCTGCGTGTGTCTAATAAACTGGCTACTGGATATAGCTCCATCATAAGTCAGGAGGGGAAAAAAGGCTTCCAAGAAAGTCCCTGAACTTTGGACTTCTTTTTCACTGTTTTCCTTAACACTGAAAGTAATATTGGTGAGCCGAACTAGAGCACGTGAAAGATCTCTGAAGTCATTTAGACTTTTCAAATACCGTGAATGAACTACATGAATAAAATTTGTTTTAAAAAATGAATTAAGATAAAGGATTTCCAGCTTCAACAAAGATCCTCAAGCTTTTTATTTAATCAGAGACGCATCACTTTACTAATGAGTTAAATCCAACCTAAGCTTGCCATGCCATTACACACACACACACACACACACTGGTGCTTCTTCATTAATGGGATGCTGCATGTTGTGCAGTTGGAGCTGCGGTGTTTTGTAACCATGTCCGTTATTATGTAAGCGATCGTAGTGAATTCCCTGTCTGATACCCAGCTGACCTCTGTCATGTGAGTGTTTATGATCACTGTGAGACACACACACACAGCACTCACAGATGGACATTGTTTCCAGCAGTATGATTGGCTTATTTATTTTGGTTTGGACTCTCTACTACCATCTGTCCTCCCTCCTTGTTGTTCCACAGAAGCACTCAGGAGCTTTTTTTCTCCCCAGCTATTTGAAAATAAAAGTCTTTTCCAGATTAATCAGGTCATATATAAATGTAGTTTCAGCTCATTCTCAATAATTTTGGGGGCATAACTGAGCTCATATTTACAGTAATATGATAATATTACATGTAGGCTGCACATTTGCTCTACTCGAGGCGAAATCACAAATTAAGTGACCTTCACCTTTGTAACTGACCTTTATTCACCATCTCCACATCTTCACTCTTTTAAACCACATGTGCAAAGTGAACTTTGACTCTCTTAATGAAAAGTCTCGATGGTGTCACGTTTGATTTTTGAGTACCAGTGTGCCTGAGAGCAGTTTTTTGGGGAATGACACGCGTATTTTCATAGTTTGGGGTATTTTCTTCTTTTATTACAGGCCGATGCAAAGGAGAACATTTAAAGGGAAAAACTGCTGGAATGGCATTCATGAGTAATTGTGGCACGCCTTAATTGAGTGCATGTGCAAGTACTCAAATATGTCATAAAACCAGTATTCTTACAGTAGTAGACGGACCTGTAGGGGTGTCAGTAGTAGTACTACGTATTGTCATAGTGTAATTGTATCTTAAGTTACCCGTAGAAGCGTGGAGCCTAGTGAGCGCAGTAGGTCTGGTCAGGCCAGAACTACAACGTGTCTTCCTCTGGGTTTTGTCTGGAATGTGTTTACTAGTTCTGCATTTTGTGTGTGTGTGTGTGTGTGTGTGTGTGTGTGTGTGTCAGAGAGCGAGCGAGAAAGAGAGGGAGACACAGGCACACAGGAGTGAGCTGGGCAGCGTCGTCCTCATGTGCAGAGCTGGGTGCATTACAGTGAGGAGGAACGGGGCGGTGCAGTCATGCCTGCAGACTGACTGTCGAACACACGTCCAACTTTGATGGCTTTTTTGCTTGACCTGCAGCAGTGCAGTGCAGTGCAGTGCAGTGTAGTTTAGTGTCTGTACTTTGTGCATCTAGAGAACCTGAAATAGTCTGATGTAGAGGTGGTGGTGGTGGGGGTGCAGCTGAGGCATGGAAACCAGCGTATCCGGTTACAGGATCATAATATCACTGCAGAGTCCATCCACTAGCACTGCACTACTGCACAACACACACTCACTACACTCAGCTCTCGGAGTAACACGCACAGCCCGCAGACCCGTGTGTTTGCAGGCTGACATGCACACTCACACTTACACACACCTGACCACACCTCTGCATGAAAAACAGCTTTTAACATTATTTTGGGATGAGATTCACACCATGCTCTTCATTTATTCATACAAAGTCATCCCTTCTTATTATTGATGTTTTCCTTCACTTCACTTGATTGTTTTATTATAAAAGACCACTTTTCTGAAATCTTATCTTTAAAACATGCTTAGCTACAAGTACCTACCACATAGTAAATTTCACCACATGGAGCTCTTTGATTGTAGCGTGTGCTTATCAGTTGCAGTTAATCCTTTTATGAAGTAGACGAGCCTAAAGGCAGTGACAGAGGCAGCCCAGGGGTCAGGTCTAGCGGATGTTTTTAACATGGATCAGATCACTGTGTTAGAAATCATCATTTATGCATTGATTTGGATTTGATGGCATGTTTAGCAAGGCAAGGGAAAGAGGATTAAACCCAACAAACTGTTATTGTTTGCATAGATTGATGAAGTCATAGTTAGATACTTGACTTAAATTAAAGGAAGGTTTTGGGTAATTTTCATTATCAGCCTCTGATATGATGATTGTTATAATGAAACATTTCACAGAGTATTGCTACTACTACTGTTTTTTTTTTAAACAACTTTGGATCTAATAGAGTGACTATCAGGGAAAATTTGTTCTATTTTTGACCTTCAGAACTGCAGCTTGGTTTATTTCTAGTCAAAGCTTCAAAGCTTCTTTGCTTTGAAGGTCTGAACAGACCTTTTACTATGTTTACTTCACAGAAAATCTTTAGGAAAAAAGGTGGTTTAATTCACTACTTTACAAGACAGTTAACAGTGATTCGCGTTAAGTCACAATGACCTTGAGTAAAGATCATGGCTCCATTTTAGAGTGCAGTGCTCCTCCACTGCTGCGCTTTATCACTCCGACTCATTTATGACCTGTTTTTCTTCCCCTTGTGCGGTCATATCTAGACATGGCTCATAGAGAGTGGGATGGTTCTGGGCCTGTGAACTTTGACAGTTGGTGGAACGGGGAGGTGGAGGGCGTGAGGTAAGCGCTAAAGGGAGGATGAAAAAGAAAGATGGAGAAGAAGTAAAAAGGAAAGTGTGAGTGAAGAAGAGGTGGAGTAGAAGGAAAGGGAAGAAGAGGATAATGAAGTGGAATGTAAGGGGTGGGGCACCTCTGGTATGTCAGCCCTGCACTAAGTGTGTATGTGTGTGTGTGTGTGTGTGTGTGTGTGTAGTGAGTCTAAACACCCCACCATGACTCAGTGAGTCAGACATGCGCAGCTGCTTCAGCTCTCAATCACACACCCGCAAACGGCTTTGAAACTATCTCTGTTGCTCTCTCTTTGATTCTCTGTTTCTGTCTCCCTCTGACACGCTCTGATTCGCCATTTTCCTGGAAGATCCACAGGCAGCTGCAGTGGATGGAGGAACCAGTGTTAAGATCAGTGAATCATTTTTGAATGAGCCCCAGTTGAATGTGTGTTGATATATTTTTTAACCTCTTCTTTGTACCTCAGTTTCAACACAAAAAAAGACTGTTTGGAAAAGATTCAAGTGGCTTCTGGGTGTGAAAGGTGCATTAAACCTGCATTCTTCCTAACGGCCAGCAGGGGGCAACTCTCTGGCTTCAAAAATAAGTTTTGTTGTATAAGTGTATGGAAAACTGACCCAACTGCTCTTCACTAGACTCCTGATAGGTTTGTGTCATTCTCTAGTTTCAAGTTTTATCAAGTACAACATGATGATCATTTTGCAAATCTTTGTCTCATTTAGAGTAAAATAGTCCCCACACTAACCCTGAAAGGTCCTCTTTCCACCAGCACAGAGCAGGCAAACTTTAGCCTAACATCATTAAAAAAACAAAACAAAAAAAGAAAACAACAGGATTTAAGAGACAACTTGAGAACACCTGATACACATTATGGAGCTAATGGAGCTGCCCAGACAGTTGCATATGGATAGAACAAGCTTTTCCTTCAAGATTTGCTACTCCTGGGCTCTCTCTCACCTGCAGCTGAAGCAGTGGGTTGCTCATGGGTCTATCTCTTTAGTCTGATGCTGGCTGTTTAAACTACAGCATCCAGTTTACCTGTTAGTTCTGCTGACAGAATTTCAAATAGAAATGTTATTTTTGAAAGTATGACAATAAAGTTATGTCCACTTTATGATATGCATGCTATAATTTAAATTTTAAAAAAAAGCCTCTCCCCATGTAACAGCGTATACTTTGTTACCAAAGTCTACAGTTCTGCATTTCCCAGCATTCACCTGTCAGTCCTTGTACATAGTATGCTGGAATCTGTTGGCGATGCTGACCTCCCTTCCTTGGATGATAAGAATATGTGAATAATTTGTGCAGGAATGCTTAAGCCAGGACTAGTTCATACAAAAAAAAGTGTTAATAGTTGTGAATGGCCACATTTGAAGAGCCAGCTGTCATAAAGATGCAATATTGTTAACAGGTGGGGGAAAAGACAGACGGATTTTTGAACAGTCTCTTGAGGAAGCCATTTATAGTGTTCATATGTGCACCCATGTCCAACACACATTACTCATTTATCACTAGCCCTCAGAACCTGTGACGTAAGTCAAAAGTAACAGAGGTATTCTAGATTTAGGTTCTTTCACCTGGGCTATGAACGACGTGTCAAATATGAGTATGAAGATGTTTTTAGTTAGCCCATTGACTGTGGGTTCAAGTGCCAAAATACTTGTTGGTGATAATGTTTGTAGCATTAAATATAATCAGCAGCATTTGAGCTTTTTGAGGGTGCCGCTCTTTATTTGCCCGCTCATGTGGAGTGGCAGCTGCTGTAGTTCTAATACGTAAATTTGTTTAACAGCCTGGATTGTGCCTTTATAGTTTCATATTCAGATGTTCTTATTTTGCGAATGAGCCTGTTGGATAGATTAAAGGAACAATTTAACACTTTGACAAATACATATGCATTGGTCTTTGTGTGTGTGTGTGTGTGTGTGTGTGTGTGTGTGTGTGTGTGTGTGTGTGTGTGTGTGTGTGTGTGTGTTTAGCTTAGAGTACAGACTGGACTCAAAGGGAAATAACTAGTCTAACTCTGTTACTCATGTTGTGTCCCCTAATAACAGTATAGCTAGTGTTGCTAAGAACCTGGATATGTTCAGCCAGTGAACCAAAAGACCTGTACGGTCTTGATAAAGATGTAACTAGGGCTTCAGTGCCTTGCCCAAAGGCGACTCAGCAGCAGTCATTTGATAAAGGGAGGAGAAAATGCTGTTCATTTCCCTCCCACCTTACCAGATCAGTCTCTCACCTCCTCTTCTACTTCCTCTTCTCACTTCTTCCCCTCCTCCTCCTTGTCTTCCTCCTCTTCCTTCCTGCCCCGCCCCACCCTGCCCCCAACCCCTCCCCTCCACCACCACCACCTACTCCCCCCTCCCCACCCCACCCCTCCCCGCCCCCCACCTCCCATCCCGTTCTTTGTCATCTCTTTGGGTGAATTCCCAGCTGACTCTGTTTGTCATGGCAACCAACCAGTCCTGGTGACTGGGCCTGCAGCTCGTGCTTCCTGTGTGTGTGTGTGTGTGTGTGTGTGTGTGTGTGTGTGTGTGTGTGTGTGTGTGTGAGGAGACGCATGCGCAGTGTGTATGTGTGTAGACAGCGACTGGCTGCATGAGCCTGTCAGCCTGGATTAAAGTCAAACACACTGCAGCAATGCCTTTCTTTCTTTCTTTCTTTCTTTCTTTCTTTCTTTCTTTCTTTACACTCTGCCTGTCTTGCATTCTCTGCAGCATAAATATTAAAACTATTTAGTAGTTACATGTATATCTCAAAGTTGATATGCTTATATTCAGGGAATCTCTTATGACACTCTCTCTCATTCGTTTCTCTCCTACTACCCCCCCACCCCCAACTTAGTAACTCAGTGTGCTATTCTAATATGGCACGAGGAGGGAGAGTGGAGGGGGTGGGCTTTAAATCTGGCCTCTGATCCTGTGGTACAGCAGGGAGCGCTGCTATTACATAACTACTTATATGTGTGTTTGCTGGGCTTCGGTGTGCTGTGGTGAGGCTCCCGCTGCAGCTGCTTATGGTTTCAATATATGTTTTTTTTTAAATCCCCTGTCACAGTAAGCTCGTTGTGTTTAAGCAGCTTCTTGAATCACCCCAGTTAAGCTGCTACGCTTCAGTCTGAAAAACTTCACTGGTGAATGTCAGTGTTTTAGTGGGATGAGATTTGGTTTGACTATTATCATTTTATACTGAAATCCAGTTGGGCTGCTGGATTTGAGTCAACATAAAAATATCCCCCAATAGCGAGGTGGGAATTTTTATTTATTTATTTTGCAATATCAAAGTTCTTTTGAGGTGTATTGTCGAAAGGGAACCAATCAAAATGCCAAGTTTCTTTTATTTAGAAACACTCAGACTTTGGACAAGGAAGTGCTCTGACTTGGATGTGGAAAGTCACAAAAAGTCCGCTAGGGAGAGGAAATAACTGGTAATGTTAAAACATGGCTAGTTATTAAGGAATGTTAGTTTATCTTTTTTCTGTAAGTTGAATTGCCACAAAACTCCAGTAGCCTGAATGGGAATTGTCCCAGAGTGCTTCCCCCATGGCAGATCAGCGTAATCAGTGATTGTTAAGCAGGCCAAACCATTGTTGCTTTTAAAATAGATGTATTATGCTTATACAAGCATATATAATATTATATAAACTTTATGAGTCTTAAATAATCTCTCTCCTGTCTCTGGTTATTTGTTTTTCAGATATATGTTCGGTAAAGGTGCGAAGCGGAAGCTGGACGAGGATGAAGAGGGGCTGGAAGGCAAAACGCTGGAGGCGCCGGTGGCGGGAGGGGGGCTAGGCGTCAGTCCAGAGGGTCTTTCTAAGGTGTCGTACACCTTGCAGCGGCAGACCATCTTCAACATCTCTCTGATGAAGCTGTACAGCCAGCGGCCGCTTGGAGAACCCAGTCTGGAGCGCCGCGTCCTCATCAACAACATGCTCCGACGCATCCAGGACGAACTCAAGCAGGAGGGTTCCCTGCGGCCGCTTCTCCTTCCGCCCTCACCACCACCCGACGACCCCATGGATGAGGGCTTCCGTGAGGCGCCACCGTCTTTCGGCGTTCTGTCAGCGGCAGCGAGCGCGCAGGTATCCCAGCCTTCTGCACTGTTGATGCCAGTGATCGCTCCGCCACCTTCGCCCCACCCAATGGTGCCTCCCAACTGCCAGGCATCCCAGGCCTGCCCCACCCGTCTGGAGGCCTGCTCCGCCCCTTTGGAAGCCTGCCTCACTCCTGCCTCTTTACTGGAGGAGGATGGTGGAGATTCAGGCTTTTGTGCTCCATCTCCACCCACTCCTCCGCTGTCACCACCCCCAGTTCAGCCTCCCCCTTCAGCACCTCTGAGCCAGGCGCCCCCCTCTGTCCCTGTGCCTGTCTTCTCCTCCTCTTTGAGTGACATGGAGTTGGGTCCTCCTACAGCCATAACAAGGACAGCAGCAGCTAATACTACGACCATGACTACCTCCCCAGCTCCTACACCAACCACCCAACCCCTCCCACCCACACCCACCGGCTCACCCAGAGACTGCAGGACCATGGGTGCTAAACCAGAGGCAGCTGCCATTTTCCTAGTAGAAAGTCGCTGTGCTGAGCTCCGGCCAATGGACGCTCTCCCCACACTTTCCCCTGGTGGCCTAGTAGACGTTTCCTCCTCCCCTTCATTTCCACCATCCTCTTCCTCACCCTCACCTTTTCTCTCAGACTTGGCGCTGGATGATGTCCTTTTCGCCGACATTGACACGTCCATGTATGACTTTGACCCTTGCACGACAGCAGGGGGAGCAGGGGGTGGGATGGCAAGTAGCGGCGGCCTCGCAAAACTGTCGCCAGTGGTGACAGCGGACGACCTAATCAAATCGCTGGGCACACCGTACAATGGCCCCGCCCCCCAGGTTTCAGCCAATCAGCCTTTCAAAATTGATCTGACAGAACTGGACCACATCATGGAGGTGTTGGTGGGCTCCTGACTCGAGGATGCCGCCCCATCAGAAACAGTTTAATCAGGAGGACAGACTGGAACGGAAATGTGGGATCGATTTTTCTGGTTGTTGTTTTTACATTGTTTATGTGTTTTGTTTTGTTTTTTAAACTCTCTTCAAAAGTCGGTAATTGTAAACATCGATGGTGATGTCAGTTAGTACTACTATGACAACTACTACTACTACACAACACTGTGCATGCACTGTGCTCGCCTTTCCAAAAATGGAAATGAAGTAACGGGGAAACAAACACACGTAATTGTATTTCTATACTTGTGAGGACCTCCTTTGACTCCCTTCATTCCCTAAACCTAAACTCTTTGTAATCTTTGACCTGAATCTAAGCCTTAACCCTAAGGAGTAACTGTAAATAGAAGCAATGAATATGTCCTTGTTCTGGACAACTCTATCTACCCTTGTGGGGACACTTACTCCTCACAAGTAAAGAAATACAAGTGTAAACATGACGCACATACACACACACACACACACACACACACACACACACACACACACACTGTAATTATGGCTTTTAGCAGATGAGTGCCTTTCAACATGACCACTTATTCAATTCCTGTTTTTACAGTATTTTTTCAGTTTAACAGCCTAGAGAGGTCACTCCTTAATGTTTTTGCTTTTTTTTTAATTTATTGTATTAAAACTATGGTTAAGTAAGGTAATTTCTCATGATCAAATAGTAATTATTTAATCTCTATCTTATTACAGATGCTATGTTTTATTTGTAAAGCAAGCATAAAAAGGAATATATAGTTTTACTGGTGTGCTAGATGACACATTAGCTTGGCTATGTGGTTATAGTTTGGGAGCAGCTCTGAGACGATGTTTTGGTAAACTCTTCTTGTACACATCATGTCTATGAACTCAGTGCAGGACCTTTTTTGTTTTTTTCTTTCCCCTCCTTATCAGCAGGCACATATAACTGTGCTGGATGCTGTTTTACATGAGTTCGGTCATATGAGCTGGTTATCATGATTCACTTGCAGCAGAATTCAAATGAGCTACACCCACGGGGAAAAGCTCGGCGTGTTTACATTGGAAGCAGCAGCAGCAGCATCAGCATCAGCAGCAGCACCGACTCATGGCTCCCAGTCGGCTGTAGATGATGTGAAAAGTGCAGCCTAAGCAGAGGCTTAGAGCTCGCTACATGCATGTTAAATTTAGCTGTGCAAGCCTCAAAACAAAACAGCTGTTACCCATTGCAGGGAAATTCACTGTGGTACCCATGCGACTCTCGAAATTACACAAGGAAAATGTAAGAGTTTAGTAGGACTACTTTATTTTGGGAGGGGGGGGGGTCCCTCAGATTTAGCAACACAGGTGACAGGCAGTTTGTAGCAGGGCATACAGTATTTTACACACACCTGAGTATGTTTACTTGTGTTTAGAATAGAAGTCCTAAAATGCTAAATCTCAGGGTTCTGCAGGGCAGTTTGGAGATTGGCCCAAAAAGCTCACAGGGCAGGAGGCCTCAATCTGACTCGTAAATAAGAATGTGGATTTCCACTGAAGTAGGAAACCCAAACCACAGTGTTAACCTGATACTGCAACCATCGCAGTGTTGTTTCAAAACACTCCCCACCACCCTGCACAGGTCACCCATTTATGGCACTGAAAGACAGAACTGGCGTCTAAGTGATTTTTGAGTGATAATTATCTGTGGGTTTGTCACTGCAAGGTACATATTACACAGAAACATTGGATCTAGCAAAAGTATAAAAGGTATTGGCGATGCATCTTTAATGTTCGACACCATCGTAGCTGCTGCGCGCTGTATTTTCTCATCATACATATCTTCAACGTCTGTCTAGCTATTCACAGCAAGATAAGAAAGAAGCATTTCTCAACACAGCAATGATCCCGAGCACAGGGGACGCCACCGGTATCTGTGTCTTTACAAAAGGGTCGATTTTCAGCTGGTAACAGATAACACGTGAACCCCTGAACCGTTCGGTCTTTGCACAGCTTTGCAGTGGTCTCGTGGTATTGTTTGAGAACAGTGTGAATTCAAACATGTTCCAGTGGAAGATCCTCAGCTTCCCAGGGTGCATTTGACTTCAGCTAGCTAGTAAAAGAATGGCATTTTAAACTGAAGCAGTGTGAGCCGAGCACATAGCAGCACCAACTAATACCATTTCTAGATGACTGTATTTTGTTTCTTTCACCATGTTTAAATTTTGGAGTGCTTGTTTTTCTTTTTCTTTTTCTGTTTTTTTTTTGTCAATGAAGTTATTTATTCATATAGATTTTTTCCTTTTTGTGTAAATATATTTATTTTTTATGTGAAGTGAACATTTGGATTGTAAATGTGTGTACAGAATGTGTGGTAGGAATGTACTTCAAATAGGAATGTATCTGAGTGTGGAACTATGGGGTGGAAGCCATTTTTTATATACATAGGTAATTATATTATCTTGTTCATGTTTGTTTTGTTGCGTTATTATTGTTTTTCTGTTTGTTTGTTTTTCTGGGGTGGCGGCCACAACTTTTTACATCTTTTATACTCGCGTTCATCACTTTCCAGTCGAAGCCGAACGCTTCATGCAGCAATACTCAGAAAGCCCATCTCCAACCTTCAGATGTCAAGTCTCCAAAGCCTGTCAGACGCTCCGATGCCAAAAGTAATGTACATAGTATGAACAACATTCAAGCTTCTGAGTCTTTTTTGATCAGTGTTTGTCACCGAATCGGTTTTAGCGCTGTCAGAGTGTGCGGTAATTTCAAACCGCAGACATGGACTGATTCCCTCTACAAAGGCTGTATTTTACACAGACCTCAGAGCTGTGCCTTTTTCTATGCAATAGAACACAAACACAGAGAGAGAAACTATCAGCTGATCACTGTATTGGGATCCAAATGTGGACAGTAGATAATTTATATATATATATATATATATATATATATATATATATATATATATATATATATATATATATAAAGTGAATGAAATAAAAAGTAAAGCTGTCTATGAATTTGAAATCAGTCTTACTTTTGTAGTTTTATATATATATATACATATATATATATATAAGTATACATATACAATAAACTGTAAAAAGAGCAAATGTCTGTTGTTGTCTCTCTTTTTTATTTTTTCAAATGTACATGATTGAACATGAGTCTCTGTCAAAGCCAAAGTAAAGTTTGGGTGAAAAATAGGCCTTTCAAGCTCAAGAGCCTCCGAGCAGCAGTTTAAGGTTAAAAAGGTGAGGAGGGAAAGTTTAACACAAGGTCCACTTATGTGTGGAATATGCCTTGTGATGAGAGGGTCATACGCACAACCTCTGATAAGGATGGCCATGAGATGTAACTGAAAGCTTTGGAATATCTATATCTATCTATCTATCTATCTATCTATCTATCTATCTATATATATATATATATATATATATATATATATATACTCCTTCTATAATCCTTTTGATTTATAGCTCTGTTGTTCTATTTTGTTGTGCAGGCACTTGAGGTCCCCGGGACTAACTGAATGTGCACAGCTTTAATGTGTGTGGAGGGTGGGTTTTCTTATTGGCCACAGGGTTGCTATGGCTCAGAACTCACCTTGTGGACAATGCATCAGTGGCCACCTGCTGCACATATTCTATTTTCAGCTGAGACTAAGCACATGGTGAATCTCTGTAACATATAGGCCTAGTTTAGCAATAATATTGCATGAACAGTTCAGCAATTGTAGCCATTGTTATACATTGCCCTTACATTGCTACCAAATGCGCTGATCACGTTTCATTGGAGGTGTACTGAGGCAGAACTACTCAGCTATAGCTGCAATCTCAAATGAGCCTAAGCAGCATTTCTGTAAATAATATAAATATTAGTAGTAATATCCCAGTGCATAATATCACAAGATAATAATTATTAACCACATTATCTTGTGGTTAATAATCAGAGTGCAGTCAGTCTGTTAGCATATAAAGATACCTGCTGTAGTTTCACAAACAAGAGAGACATCTCTTAGTGTAACAGTCTCTGTATAATAATGAAACCACTCATAAAACTCTCAAAACTCTTGAAAACAGTAAAACTGAAACTTGCAGCTGTTGGTCCACAACCTGTTGAGGACACATCGGATTAGAGGTTAGAGATGAATGTCATAAACAAAGCTTTCTGCACAGGGCTGTGCCCAAAGTTTGCTTGAATTCAGGTTCTGCACCATGCCCCCCCCAATTAATCTTGACAGCAAATAAATAAAAGAAGGTACACCTACACCATGTGAATATTTCATTACAAGATAAGATAAATTCTGATTATTAAAACATCAGAGTGTTTAAAGAAGAATAAGTGCCTCGAAAAATGAAATTCCTACATTACAATAGTTCTTTCATAAAAAATGTCTCCACTCTGACGAATGCAATAGTATTTTCTCCATAAGCAGCGAGCTGTTGACTGAAATGTCTTCTATACAGACCTGCAACTGAAAAACCTGCAAAATTTACTATAAGGTTATGAGAAAAGTCAAAAATAAGCACATAAAACTAAACTGGTTGTAAGACAAAGCAAAACGATTGTTTTTTACTCGTCATCAACTACGAGCGTTATTAGAACAATCTTTGTTGGCTGCAGTGTGTTTAGTGTGAATGACATCGCTACTGTAGCTAAATGGCGACTAACTCGGTTGTCCTGAGGCTGCATAAATCTCAGGTGATGTTAGCCTGCTGGAGAAAACAAGAGTTTTAGCCCATTTTCAGTGCTAATAAGCATTAATTATAGATTCCTTATACTGCCTTCAAAAGCTACACATAAAATGCAGGAAAAATGTAACTAGAAGCTACTTTCAGCTGCTCCCTTGTCACATGGGGTCTCTGCATGTTTGCCAGTTTTATGTTGGATGCTCTTCCTGACGCAGCCCCCAAAGGGGATTTGTGTCTTCAGCTGGAATGGAACCAACAACTTTTCACTTGCCAAGCAAATGTGTAAGCCAAAATGTAACTACTTAGGATAAAAATACAATAGCAACTGTAGCCCACTCTTTTGATCAGCACAAAACAAAATAAGCTTTCTAATTTTTGCTAGCCATTAGCTAATGTTTTAAATCAACATTCATTTGGATTTTTTTTTTAAATAAATCTTGCTAATGCTCAGTGCTAATGTTTAAAGCAACTTTACTCTTTACCGATCATAGATTTTTATCCTGCTTGTTTCTCTACAGTGTACACCGGGAGCTGGGGCCCAAAAAAATACCTTAAAAAAGGTAATTTTCTGTTCTGTAAAAAATAAAATAAACTTTTTTAATCCTGCCGACTGGTGCAGGTAGGGCTTGAAGTACCAACTTTCCGACCAGCAGGTGAGGTGCTCTGAGATACAGTCAGGCCAAACATGCACCTATTATCCCCCCGTCAGTCTCCCATCCGTTACTAACCAAGCACGATGCTGCTTAGCTTTCGAGCTCAGAGGAGATCAAACAATCAACACGTCCATGATGACACAACATACCTGTTATTTAATGAACAAATCTGTGTGAAATTACACACATTTTTAGTTATTTTGCACTCAATGCATCATTATTCAGATGCGTATTTACATCAATAAACTTGAATTTAACAGTTTTCTCTTTAAAATAAACATGATATACTCGTGAAATTATATTACTCTTGTGACTGTATTTTTACTGTCCTTTTCTGTGGATATTATGGATTTTCTGTGAATAAAAATGAAGAATTATGTTCATTCACAGGTCACCCCCCCCAATATTTTTCACTGTCTATTTTTGTGATTTTATTGATATTTCACATATTTCAAAACAACCAAACAATTCTGTAAAATTTATAGAATAAATTTTGTTAAATTACAGAGATTTTTTACAGTATAGAGACAAGCTGAGATGGAGGCAGATGATCCGCTGTGGCAGCAGCTAAAAGAAGAAGAAAGAAGGGAGTGATGCTCCTCATATCTAGGGATTCGGCTCTTTTCCTGATAGCTTGTCCTCAGACAATCTTCATCTGGACACTTCTCAGTGGGTCCTCTTCATGACAGACATTTTAATGCATGATAGCAGGAAAAGCACAAGTGAAACAAACTTAGTAACAATTGTTCAGTTCCATCAAGTGTCCCAGTAAGTCTTCACAGGAAGGCAGTATGCACAACAATAGACCTTGGACTAGAACAGATCTAGAATTGGACAGCAGTTTGGTGAGACCAAAGGAGCAGCTGCAGGTGGCAGTTCTTGAGTTAGATTTATTTGAGTTGAGTCGAGTTGAGTTGTGTTGAGTTAGATGGCCGGGGTACAGGTGGACCGGTCCACTCAGCTGCTGCTTTGAGAATGGAGTGGTAGCATTCTCAGCCTGTCCACCCCAGCCAAAGCAGACCTCACTGAACACCTGGGACTCCAGATCCACCCAGGTCACTATGAGGCTGAACATTTCATGCCCAAGTCTATCTGCTTCCATGATGGTACTGCAATCCTTGATGGATTGCATCTGTTGGATTACAGTACCACCATGCAAGCAGATTAAGTAGCCCATAACCACAAGGACATAATGGTTGCAATACTTGTTGAGCAGAAAGAATTCCAGAAAATCCACTTCTACTTGTCACCTAATCGGCGCACCTGCTGCAGATGAAGGCTCATCAGGAATGGACTATTTATGATGCGCAAAGCTCCTCATTCACTGCCACATCATTGTAATAGGAAGTCTTAGCATTCAGGGGTGTGTGCGTCCACAGATTCCCCGACCCAGTACCAGTGGAGGCCCCAGAGAGAAAGCATCTTTGTTTTTTCCCAATTCGCATCTGCCCCTAAATAAAGAGGTTGCTTTTTCTGAGCTCTGCGTTCTGCAAATGAGTCCTTCTTCTGTCCGGTCCATGACACAAAGGCCGTAAAGCTCATGGATAAGTACGATAATGTTCATGACTGCATTAGCAGAACTTCACTGCTTTTGGTCAGTTTTGGGCCTCAGTGCCTCCAAAGAGCACTGGCTCTTTCTTCTATGTCCTTGGGTGATACCTCAACAATCTCCAGGATGACGCTAAGTGTGTGTCTTGCCCTGTTTTTTTATCCCCCTGCCATGCCATTTACAATGGCACCAGGCCAATGCTAGCCACTGTTAAACATCAATGACTCCTGCTCCACAAGCTGGTGGTTATTTCCAGCATTCAGGCCACACAGCTGTGAGGGATAGGGGGACAGTCTGTCTCTATTGATGGAGACATGCAAAGTTTAACTCAACTTAGCAACAGCAGCGCTGGGGTCAGTGAGGACAACACAGAAGCAGGACAGAAGACTGCCTCTCCATCTGCTGACTGAATATTGCTTCTCTCTCCTTTGAATGTATTAGCTGACCACTCAGTAAAAGACTAGTGTTTTATTTAAAGGTTCGGCTGCTTTTATTGACATGTTCCCCTAAAAATATATATTTCATTATATTTGACATTAAATGTGTTTAACAATCATAGAAAATATGTGATAACGACAAAAGGCTGTCAGCTCAGTCATTATAATGAAGTGCAAATAGAACTGTTCAGTGTAAGCATTTCCCATTAAAACAGACTAATCAGGCATTGCAATCATGTAAAAATCATCAATCGTAAAGCAGCAGTGGTTTTTCAGTCCCTCTAAAAGCCTATTTCACCACTTGAAGCATTATCTAAATGAAGTTTAAGCTCTTTTCCTAGTCGAAGTTGTACTTCTGCCTCAACCTTTGCTGACCTCTCCCACATATTTCACTTCAGGATTCTTTGATCATGTTTCTAATAACATCAATTTTGAACACATTTGTCACCCTTAGAGTTGTTAGATTTGCAGCTACAAACATCAAGAATAATCAAATCTTTATTTACACATCACATTTCTCACAAAAAGGCAGTAAACTATTTAAGAAAACAGGAATATTAAAACCTTTCCAGCAGCAAAGACGTTTGTGGCTTTCTCTATTTGTACTTTAATGAGCTTACCTTCTGTCAGCTGTGTCATAACTAGACCAACTGCTTTATAGTGGGGTCATCTTGTGGTCAAATAGAAGCAGCGCAACAGAGATTCAGTCCTTCGCTTCCAGCAGAGCTGTCCTTTGAACCTTTAAAATGACGGAACTCTGATGTGAGCTATCTGTCATTTTCTCGTTGCTGCTTATCCGTTTAAATGAAGAAAAGGTGACAGACGCTGGCGAATAGCGCCCTCTAGGAGCCGCGTAGCGCTGACCATGGTGCTGACAATCCTCTGCTTTACAGCCACCATTCTCAATCCTGAAGCCTGATTGGTCGCTTGCTTCGAGTGCAAATCGCATCTCCCACTATTAAAGGCTTGTAAATGATTATAATAGATGATTAAAATGGCTACAGACAGGATATAGATGAACAAAACGTTTTTACAAGCAGCTGAATAAACCTTTAAAATTTTCTTTTTTTTTTTGCAGAGAGTAACTGTTTTTTTTTTTATTATCAGCATGTAGCAGCATTAAATCAGCCTGACGATTTTGTGACAGCATCACAGTTGATCTCATTATCATGCGAAAGTGCCGAGACAAAACACACACACACACACACACAAAAGATATTAGATGTTTCAGAAGGCGCCTTCAAAAACGAAGAGAAGGAAGCTTTTTTCACTAAGATTTTTCTATGGGCGTAATTTAAACCACAAGAGCTTTTTCTTCGGACAGACATGATATATGATGCCCGGGTTGTAAGATATGGAATCGAGGGATTTTCTAAAGAGTACAGAGGGAAAAAATTATGTGAAAGGGTCCTTTCACGTGTCTGTATTATTATGTAGAAGAAAAGAAAAGCCAGGAAAGGAAGCAGCAGAGCGCGCAGTATTTTGGAAAGGATTTTCGTCTGGTGTTTTAATAATAAAGCCCTCTGTTATTTATTCAGTGGAGGACCCTGGCAATATCCCATGCTCTTGCATCATTTGCTCTTGATATAAAGTACTTGCTTTTGTGCGCATGTTCCACTGGCTTTTTGTGTCGTTGCTCATTCTCCATTGGCTCTCCCCGCTGCTTCTGCGCTCAGCGCTCACGCCGGACCAGCCTTCACAGAAAAGTGTATCCTACCCACGCTGCCTGCAACCGGACTGGGCTTTCCACGTTGCTTTGAAGATATAAAAAAGATGGAGAAAAAGAGCGAGATTAATGGACACGCCATGTCCGGCTCAGCATCTACCGACCAGATGCTAGAGAAGAGCGCGCAGAAGAGCCTTGGAGAAAAGCTGATGGAGTTTCTGAGAAAGAACCTACTGGTGATCTTGACGGTGTCCGGCGTGCTGGTGGGCGTCGGGCTCGGGATGATGGTCCGCAGCATGAACCTGACCAAAGCGCAAATGACCTACTTCGCCTTCCCCGGAGAGATGCTCCTCCGGATGCTGAAAATGATCATTTTGCCCCTGGTCGTCTGCAGCCTCATATCCGGCGCCGCCAGCCTGGACACCCGCTCCTTGGGCAAGCTGGGGGGCATCGCAGTCGCCTACTTTCTGGTGACCACGCTGATCGCCTCGGGGATCGGGGTAGCCCTGGCTTTCATCATCAAACCCGGAGTGGGTGCAGGAGCTCTGAACACCAACAACCTGGGACTGGAGAGCGTCAGCAGCAACAAGGAGACCACCGACTCTTTTTTAGATCTGGCCAGGTAGAACCCTCTTTAATCGTTTATAACATTGGATACAGTGACGCGTTAGGACGCGGTGGGAAAGAAGCGGGTTGGTGTGTTGTACTTTAGTGAATCTGGTGGGAATTGTAGCACAGATTGCGTAGGTCGCTGTGGGAACGCTGGTTAGTTACACAAATGAATGGCACGACGCTCGGAGTCATCCTCGCCATGCGTGCGCACACGCTCAGAAAGGCTGCTGTAGTATATGTGAGCCACTTAAACAACCAAGTCCTCTCTGCCGCTGTGTAAGACTTTATCTGTGCAGGATCGAAATCAGAGTAATTACAGTGCTAGTAAGATCGCACCGTTGGTTCTGTTCGGGAGGTTAAAATCAGTGTCACGGTGAGCCAATAAAGCACCTGAGTTGACCCTGCGGAGCAGGTCGGTGTAGCCCGCAGTGTGTCTGTAAACGCAACTTTATTTGTTTAAGGTCTCGTCCTCTATTTGTGGGGAATCATGATGTGATGTGGATAGAGAGTTCTACCTAATAATTAAAACGGCTTTAATCTGCAATTCAACTTAACCCTCATTTCAAGTGGTGGGAGTTTCAGTGTAGCTTAATAGTTTTGCTTGCACCAGGCTAGCCACATCCACATAATGAGTACTTCTGCTTAAAGCATTTAAATCAGTTTTGCTTTTAAATAGTTGATTGTTGCTCATAACCTTTTACAATGCTGCGGCTCCGACTGAAAGCTGCAAACGTCTAACAGCTGATGCACTAAGAGGAACTGTCTCACAGCAGGGAAAGGAGGGATTGCACATTAGACTTCTGCAGAGTCATGTTACATCTGATTGACATGGTGGTATAGCATAGGTACCTGTAATTATGGATTATCTTTTAACCTAATTTAGCTGCCAGTTTAAATAATTAGTGGATTCTTTGTAGAGCCCAGATTGCAGTTTAAGGGTTTCTAGAGGTTTTTCACTGATTATTAAGAGGCACAGAGTCTTTGGAGCAAACTCTTTATTATACAGTACAGGTGGAGATCCTGTGGTACATTTTCAACTCAACCCTCTGTAAAAAAAAAATGCTTGAATTATTTTTCCCAGAATGGCAGTTGTTCATGAAAGCTGTGCTGGTAGCTTATAAATATCAGTTGTTCTTCAGTGTTCTTCAGTGGCCTTCAGTGGTTAATAATAAGTTGTCAGAGCGTGAGGGAAAGCGGACAGCTGTTGAAATAGTAGGATGTATTCTGAGGAATGGAAAGAGGTGGAGGCCCTCAGCAGACAAACAGAACAGGGTCTGCTGCTGTCAGCATTTCTCCCTTATCACGATAGCAGGTGGACATGCTGCTTTAATGTCTCACACTTCATACTTGTGCTGGTGACCAGGTGGTGTAAATTTCACAAAGGGTTACATCAGTACACAACAGAACGCGAGAGCCAGTTCTACTGGAGAAAGTGTTTTCGTGTGCTTCTTGTTTTGTGTTTGTGCTTTTGAGCAAAGCAACTGAACCAAAAAGTAGAAAATCTTTTGAATTTTTATTTTAACACGTTTCTGATTCAGCCACATTTGAAAAAGCTAACATTAAACGTTGTAGGTAGAGTAGCTTGAGGACAGCTACTCTTAGTAGCAAACAAGTCACTGTGTCACAGACAGTTTAAAAGATGGCTGTAGCTGTTGTGGTATTACCTATTGGTTTCTTAAGTCCTGTTTTGAAGCCTCGAGATTAGCATTTCTGCCGTCACCATCTTGATTTAAAAAATACAAAACAAAAGTCATTCTCCAATGAGCACACCATGGATAATCATTCTTTTTGCAAAATAGCATGACCAAGATTTATAAAACAGACTGATTTTTTTTTATTCAATATGACCCAAAATGAGTGATTGAATCCATAAACGTAAACATAAAAACATAAAAGTGTTTACTGAGGTCAAGTCAGAAAGTCGTTTTCCCATAGACTTCCATGAGACCGGAAGCCTTTTTGAAACCACAGATATGACTATCTGGTGGCCTTCAGACAGCTAGCAAGCTTGGGTGCTAACCTGTTTTCATAAACTGTGCAGCAACAATTTGCAAAGACACACATCAGCTAATTAGTGCTGAGTAACAAATGAATACAAATACAAGAATTTCACTCATAAAAGCTGAAGCACAAATTTATATTAATATTTGACAGATCTTACATTAAAAATTCTTCAAAAGAGACAGAGATAATGACTCAAAAAAGTAGGTAAGGTCTAACCAAGTGACCCCCCCCACACACAAAGCTTTCAGTCTCCTAACTTTAATCCATACCAGCAGCCATATGAATGAGTTATTTAAAAAAATGTAGCCATGGCAGAGTTGTTTTGAAATAGGAAACCATCTGTTGGCCATTAAAGGAACTGCAGTTATTTTGGTTGCCTTGACTTAATTTAGCAGTCGTAGAAGAACGCTTGTTCTTTTCACTGCAATGTTTATATTTCTTAATTAGAAGTAGTTTACGGTCTGTATTAGTCTGTGTTTATAGATTTTTATTGTTGCACTGCTACAATCACAGTAGTGAAAGTACATGCAGTTCAAATCGGGCGATTTTTCCTGAAAAGTTCTGAAAGCTCAGTAATTTAGCGTTGCAGTTCATGTACTGCAGTAAATAGTATTGAATGTCTTACTTGTTGGCTGTTATCTGGATATGTGTCCAGCCAGTAGAAAAACCTGTAAACTGTTGCAATTAGTGTCATTTAAAAACCAGAAGAACCAACAAACAGACAGAAGGACCATTTCAGACCACATCACAGGATCTAAATTAAACCTCAACATGATCATTCATGATACTAGGCTTCGATTAATAAGAAAATCAAACTGTTATGTAACAGCTTTAAAAATCAGTCCATGGAGAGGACACAGTGGGGCTCTTCTCTTGGGAGACGCTATGGGAATCATGCCAGCTCAGTTCAGAGTTCACAGGGTTAATCCAGATTCTTGCTCTGGTCATGTGATAGGACAAAACCCGACGCCTTTGATATAGAGGAAAAGAATATAGGAACTCTTGTGTTGCAATAATTTGTTTGCAACATCAGGAAAGAAATGACAACGCGAAGATATCATGGCTACCTGCCAGTGTGTCCAGGGGAACTGAGATATTGAAAAGCTGAAGCAGCATTTGGCCCTGAACTGAAGGCAGAGTTGATGGGGTCATGGTGTTATGAGCTGAATTGCTTGGCTGTGGTCTGGCCATGGGAATAGATGTGAGCAAAGCCTGTATTTCTTTGCACAATACGATGTGACCCCAGAGGATAAAGTTACAGAAAACACACACCAGTATGTGGAAAGGGCCTGCAGGCTTCCAGTAATCCCTTCGTGATTATTTTACAGTCGTGAAAATAAACTCCTTGACACTCTGTGACAGTCTGTCAAGAAAATGTTTGAATAAGGAATTCATAATGACAAAAGGGATGATGAACCAAAGTGGACTGTTCACTTTGAGGATGAACAATAAACTCCCTGCAAATCTGGATATTATCCTCTGCATTAATGAGGCTGCCATAAATAAGGAAGAAAAAAGCATCTTAGTGCCAAATTGCTCCTGTTGCATAAAACTCTGTAACTGGCATTTGTGCTTATGTGATGTTTCCACTGCTGTTACTACTATGCAAATGCAATGGATAAATGTTATGAGCAGTATGCATGTGTATTGGCCTCCTAGGGTAGACCACTGCCATCGGGGAGTACCATTGCCATTCAGGGGATGTGCTGGGGCTGCGGCAATATTTAGATGGATGATGCTTGTCAAAGTAACATCTAAATTAATCTCAGCTGCAATCAGTGTTATTCACTTCTCCTGTGAGCGGTTTTATACTTGTGGCTTTTGCTTTGTTAATGCTGGAGTAATGCTTTGTTCACATATCAGTCATAAACTGATATAGATTGGAGTTGTTGAGTCCTCAGTTGCCTGTGCTGGCAGTGCACCCCTTACTTTGCTAAACCAAATGCTTTACATTCTGCTCATGAGATGGCAGCTTGTGCGAAAAAACAAGATTAGAGTTTTAGGAACTCTGCATCCATAAAAGCAAATAAAGTTATTGCTTAAACAAATGTAAACTAAGGAGAAGAAATGGCAGGGAGTGGCGTCCGCGAACGAGGTGTGTTGAGAAGGTGGCCGAAGAACACAGTAGCCAAAAGAAGAGGAATTAATGGAGAGGAAGCAAAGTCAGAAAAAGTGACAAATTTAAAAGCATGAAGCCAGTAAAATTTGTTTAAATTTATTTTCCAAGTCTGCCTGACTGATTAACGTAAGGTGAAGTGAAGCTTTTAATGAGTACAACGAAACTTCAAGGAAAGCATACCTAATCCTAGGTAAGACCGTGCTGATTTGTTTTAATAAAAGATGAACCCGACAGCAGATCAGTGTCTGAACTACTGCTTTGTCAGGGAGTTTAGGCTGCAGCAGCCTTTAGGGAGGATCCTGGGAAAAATGGCAAAATACAGGGATGATAAACCAATCCTGCTGACATTTTACTGTTTAGCCCGGGATAGCCGCATGATTCTGAAATACTTGTCCAATCCTGATGTAGATGTTGGCCTTTTATTTAACAAGTGTGTTCAGATATAGAAGCTCACACACGAGATCAGGAATACGATGACTGCAGTTTTCTGTGGTTCTAACTTGTTTTTCCTTCTGTCCTCAGGAATTTGTTTCCAGCAAACTTGGTGGCTGCTGCTTTCCGTTCTGTGAGTGCCAGCTCCTTACTTTAACACACCACGCTGTCCCCCTCACACACACACACACACACACACACACACACACACACACACACACACACACACACACACACACACACACACACACTCTCTCTTCTCTCTCTCTCTCTCTCTCTCTCTTTATTCTCCCCTTCCTGCCTTTTTTCTTGTACCACCTGTGTCTTTTACAGATTGTTCATCAGAATTTATTTTCCCAACCACGCGGATGTTCATTTCGAGCTGCTGTAAATCCTTCTTACAGCACCAAGAACCTCTTAATGAGGAGACATCCAGAATAGAGACCGCTGCTCTCTCCCGTTCACCCGAACTCCACTTTTTCCTGTCCCTCACCAGCCGTTACCATGGCAAAACCATTCCATTCCAGCCAGCCTAGCAACCCACCTCGCCTCGGTACTCTTGAACACAGGCCGCTCCGCTTCTTAGAAGCATCCCATCTGTTAGTGCTAATACGGGGATTCGGAAAGTTCAATATTTGGGGATAAGGTGATGCAAATTGACCTACTCTCTCACACACACACACACACACACACACACAGAAAGGAAAGCATGTTCCCGCTCTTTTAGTCGCGCACAGACACACTTTGTCGGAACATAAACTTGTCTGAAACAAAACCTGTAAAATTACAAACAAGTCAGTTATTTCTCACAGAAAGAGTAATGGAGTTTAAAGTGCTGCTAGGTTATAGAGTTCAGTGCCCCCCCCCCCCCCCACACACACACACACACACACACTCAGTCTATGCTGTGTTAGAGCCCCCGTGGGAATGGCTCCAACAGTGGATTATACCAAGAAAGCAGAGGAGAGGGGGGATTTACACAAACTGACAGGCAGCTCGATGTTTAAACAGACGTTTAAACAAATGATGTGTAAGATTCAGATTCTTGGACAGCTGATTTTTTATCATTTGAAACTATACCCATGTACAATGTGTCTACATGCCTGAGACCTTTTAAGAACCAAGACTGTTTTTAAGCCCATATAGATCTGTAGAGATCCTATAGGACTGTTTAAAGAAATGCTTTGAGGGAAAGGGAGCATTGTTACAGTTCTGTTTACTGAAAGACTGAACTTCAGTGGACAGTGTCCAACTGGGTCTCCGGTCTACAGAAAGCACATGTACTCAGTGAATCACTCACTGATAGCGGATGTCCAGAATTTTTAAAACCTGGGCAACCAAAAACAGGCCCACGGAAATCAGAAAATAAATCCAGTGTAGAAGAATGGGATAGGAAAACATCTGTCATATTTCAAGAGGGGTCAATGGCACCTTGCAGGTCCCCTTTTGAGATACTTCCGCTCAAATAGATGCTATATTCCTGAGCAATGCATTTGGAAACTATATTACTTAAAACAACTTTTTCCAAATGTCATCTATAAAGATGACCTGTGTCAAAAACATTCACTCATCTCAGAAATACAATGAAATAAATAAACATGTATGAATAAATAGCATGTCTTTCTTTTCTTTATGTTACAGTATGCCACAGACTACAAGATGGTTGCTGTAGGGAATGACTCCAATGGGACGACTCTCTATCAAAAGGTAAGACTAGGGGACATCAAATGCATGCTATTATGCATGGAGAGTATGTGACATGTAAAATACCAAATGACTTAAGTAAAGCGCTCTCATCGAACAGTTATCTCTGTCAAATTGAAAAGAGGAGGTTAGGCCACTGTCCATCCTTGAGGTACATGTTTGCTCTGAGCACTCTGTATGTGAGTCATCCATGGGTGCAAACTCACCAAATCAGCACTATGAACAAGTCTAATGAAAGAGCTTGTTTGGGGAAAGAGGTTCAAGGTTGATGGTGAAATGCTGGTATTTCTGGGAAACAGTACAGTATCTAGAAATAAGGTCAAAGGCTAGTCATTTTTATTTATGAGTTTTAATGACTCCTAAGTTCAGTGGTCCCAAATAGCCATTAGATAAATATTACTTTACTCAATTAATTCTTGTACTTGTAACTGTTGAAAAAGTCCTTATAATTTTTTGCTGGCACAATCTAATTTTAAATAGATCAAAGGTCTTCAAATAGGGGGAAGATAAGTTACTTATTACTATGAAGTTACTTATTGACAACACTGGTTATGTGCTAGGCTGTTCCAGTTTCCAAATCAAAATCAAGTAGCATTTAGCTTGCCATTGGCTTAAATTTATTTTTGTTACCTACTGCTTAAAGAATTTTAGCATTTCCTTTTGTTTCACAGTGGTTGAATTGCAGTGGAGCCTGGTGGTCACTCAGCAACTTTCTGCTGGATGTTTTGGTGCCATTTAATTATGTCTATTTCATTGTATATTGCCACAGGATGGTAGGCTTTTTAAAAAATTCCTTTTAGGTATCCACTGTTGACATCAGATGTCTTTGAATATTATTTGTTTGATGTGTACTGAAGCCTTTAGAAACCTTAATGTGTTCAAAGGTGTTTCATTGTGCAATGGAAATCGTTGAGTCCAGTTTTCTTAGGCTCTAAAATTAGAATCAATACCAAAACATAACTTATTTGTAGTTGGGTTGTGGTGGGGGGTCAGATTTAGCAGGTATTGACAGTGATCTGTGGTCCAGCCACAGAAATCAGGTCTGTTTATACAGACAACATGAGTGCAGTGCAGTGTGCTTAAAATGAGTGTGGTCAGCTTAACTAAAGACCGCATCTCTGTGTTGTGATCAGAATTCCAAGTGTTGGTCACCATACAGGTCATCTTGACCCAGCAGATATCCATTGAGCCTGGTCTGAAGAAAGATTATGTGCTGGTCTTTACCCTCAGGGGATCCTGACAGACGGCCAGCACCAGATTTCTAGATTGCTACTTGCCTGTTACTTGTAGTAGACGTTGCATCATAAACAAGTGTATGAGGACTTTGTTCATTTGTCAGCAGGAGATACAGAAGATTGGAAACAGGCTAACAGATGCATGATGGTACCCAGACTGCTAAACAAAAGCATTTAGTGAGCAGTACAAAAGCCTTTTTAGGCCTGTACCACAGCAGCATCCTGTTAGCAAATACAAGGAACCACTTTTAAAGGTTTTCAACAGCACTGCACTCAAATAGCTTGCTGGTACTAAGGGATCATTAAAGAGCACACAGAAGTTTTATAAGTTTGTAAAAAAAAAAAAGTCTTAAGTTATTGTATTTGATTATATAATTAGCTAAATTTTTAACATAATCTTTAATTCTGACTGGTTCCCCCCAATGGCCATGGCTTGTCCCCACTGACCCAGTATGGGGGAACAGTTGGGGGAATCTGATTTTGGCATTGGTCCATGGTATTTGTCTATCATGGGTCTTGGTGGGCTGCCTCCCCCCAGTGCCAGGGGATGAAGCTGGTGGAGCTGTGGGAGAGCTCAGTACAATGGAAAGGGATTGAGCACAGGATTTGTCCTTGTCCCTATTCGTCATCCAGTTCACTGAATCCTTCTGACTCCAGACTTATGCACACGCACACTCTGTAGTAAATAAGAGGTGCCGTATAAACTACTACAGCCTGCACCAGCTTCATTATTTGACAAGTTTATCTTTCCATAATGAAAGGATACACATTAGGTTCCAGTCCAAGAGTATAGTGGGTGACCATCAATGTATAACTGCTATTGTGAGAAGTGTTTCATTAGCTAAGAAAACAAGTTTTGTTTAAAGTTGGATTAATGTACATTTTTAGCCATGCTAGCAGTTTGGATTATGGGTCAATGGACCACCACTTTGGTCCAGTCTAATAAAACTTTTCCACAGAGATTCATAGTCCTCTGAGGATCAATCCCAAGCATTCTAGTGACTTTTCTTATCTGTCTAGTGACATTGACATTTTAGGTTTGATATCATGAAAGCATTTGGATGGCTTAGGGAGTACAGACATTCAATGTTTCCTAGTGGGCGCCCCAAATGAATAAAACTTAAAGGTACAGTGTGTAAAATCTTACCACTAGATATCAGTAGATTGCTCTCGATACTGAGGGTGGGGGGAAGGGGTTCCCTCTCAGTACCAACTGAATGTACTGAAGAACCTCTTGCTAATGCTAATAGCCGTGGTGCTAGCTAACTGTTATGATAGCGATCTGTTCTGGTAGCTAACTGCTGAAATTCTCATCCTGGCACAGCGGCACCTGAGCAAGGCACAGCGCCGGGCAATCGACAGCTGGCTAGAACCCTGTACAAAGGGCTATTTATGATTAAATTAAAAGTAACCTATAAGACGTACAATGGATGTGGCTGGTCTCTCAGCCACATACATAAAACGCAATTAGGTGGAACAGCGATGTCCATCTGGACCGCTGTATTCAAGATGGCGGTGAACATGGTGGTTTCCACAAATTGGTGCCCTCTCCTATGTATTTTTATTGGATTAATTCTAAGTTTATGACATGCATTAATGTGTTGGAAGACTTAATTACACACTAATCAATGTATATATTTATGAGTACAACATTCTTTTTTCTGTTAAATAACCTCAAAAAATGACTGAGTGTAGCTTTAATGCTATGCCATGAAAATCTATCAGCTGAGATTCTCTCAGGCTGTAGATTGTCCTGAAGCCACTGACAGTCAGATATGGAAGAGAGGCTTATTGTAGTAGCTTATTGTTATTCAACTTTACTTTTATATAGAGACAGAACAAAAAAAGAGAGGGACTGGAGTAAAGCTGCACAGTCAACCACTGCCCAACTAACCTTGTGTATCTCTTTAGTTTCCAAGGAATGTTTCTCCCACTACAGTTCTTTGTGGTATTTTCAGTGACAGTAAGTCTTAGTAAAAACAGATGCTCTTACCAAGATACATTTTTCAAGCCTTCTGCATGGCTGGAGACCCTTTCCCCATGTACGTTTTTCTCCCATTTTACCTGAATCAACTAGGTTTTTGACAGCTCTCCTGACAGTATGGTCAGTCTGTTACAGTGTGACTCTGGTTGGTGCTTTAGGTCCCTTATGGTACAGAAACAGATGGCATGAACATTCTGGGTCTGGTGCTGTTTGCCATGGTGTTTGGTGTGGCGCTGAGGAAACTGGGTGACGAGGGAGAGGAACTCATTCGTTTCTTCAATGCATTCAACGAGGCCACTATGGTGCTGGTTTCCTGGATCATGTGGTAAGTGTTCTTGGATGAAATGAACTGAAATTTAAATGACTTTGACTTGAACAGGGGGATATTTTATGACATTTTTCAATCAAATAAAGTAGGTCAGGCACTAACTCTCTGTACTATCCATTCTTTGCTGTATTTGACCTCTCTTTTCTCCTGTGTCTCTTCAGGTATATCCCCTTTGGTATCATGTTCTTAGTGGGCAGTAAAATTGTGGGAGATGGAAGATGTGGTCCTTCTGGTCACCAGCCTGGGAAAATACATCTTTGCTTCGATTCTGGGCCATGTTATCCACGGAGGCATCATCCTGCCCCTCATCTACTTTGGTTTAACTCGCAAGAACCCCTTCAGTTTCCTGTCAGGCCTCATCACACCCTTCACCACTGCATTTGCCACCTGCTCCAGGTACAATGTCACAATGCATGTTACAGGGTACTGAATTTCTATCAATGATAGAAATTAAATTTTTAAAAAAAATAGCGTGCCAAGTTTTTACTCTGTTCACTCTTAACATCCTGGTCATTTCTCCTCCTCTGCTGTCGGCCAAGTTTGCATAGAAAATATCAAAATCTAGTAGACTGTCCTAAGAGGAACTTTTATCTTGTGCCATCTTGGCCTGCAAGAGATCACTTCATAAATTTGATAAGGCAAGTTGCCTTGTTGAATTAGTCATAAGGGGATAAACCCTTCAAAGTAATGTTTCCTTTAGCACAGTTCTCAATACAGACTCTATAGCTTGAGCCTTAATACTGGTAAGGCTCTAAGAACAGCAAAAATAATATAATTCATGTTTATTCCATAACTACTGAAAGAGTATCATCTTTACTCTTACTGACCAGTTCAAACACTTTGGGTTTGTTTATTTGTTGGGATTTTAAAAAGTTACTTTGGAAATATAAGATAATGTAATGTAAATTGGGACAGTAACCTCTTTAATCTCATGCAGGGATCCTTTATAAGGACTTGGCACAGACATTTTTGCTTTGAAGAGCAGTGATGCGACACTTAAGGTGCTGTGAAAAAGAATTTGCAGGAAAACCCTACCTGGCTCTGTGTGAAAAAGTAACTGCCTAATAATAAAAAAAAACCAAACTAATAATAATAAACCTAATAACTTGTTGCGCCACCAGCACAAAAAGTGCTATCAAGCATTTGTGATAACTGGTGACGAGTCTTTCATATCTCTGTGGATGAATTTTGGCCCACTCTTCTTCTTCCACTCCCCAGAATCATTTTAATTCAGCCAATGTGGCTGAATGAACGGCCTGTTTCAGGTCATGCCAAAGCATCTCAATCTAAGTCCATCGTATTTGACTCGGCCGCTCCAAAACCTTCATTTTGTTTTTTTGAGGTGGACTTGCTGGTGTGTTTTGGATCATCGGTCCTGAAGTGGCAAAGCAGCCCCAGACCATCACACTACCACCACCATGTTTGGTATGTTGGTATGATGATCTCTTTAGGAAATGCTGTTAGTTTTACACCAGATATAACAAGACACAAAAATCTCCAGAGAATTCACAGATTATTTTCCCAAAGGTCTTGGAGATCATTAAGATGTTTTCTGGGAAACATGAGACAACCTTTGTGTTCTTTAAGGTCAGCAGTGGATTTCGTCTTAGAACTCTTCCATGTATCCATTTTTTCCCCAGTCTCCTGGGAAGGTTCACCGCTGTTCCAAATTTTCACCATTTGTGGATAATGGCTCTCAGTGTGGTTCACTGAAGTCCCAAAGACTTAGAAATGGCTGTGTAACCCTTTCCACACTGATAGATGTCAGTGACTTTGTTTCTCATCTGTTCCCGAGTTTCCTTAGATGGTGGCATGATGTGTTGCTTTGTGAGATCTTTCAGCCTACTTCACTGTCAGATTCTATTTCAGTGATTTCTTGATTCAACAGCTCTGGCAGTAATCAGGCCTGGGTATAGCTACTGGCGGGGGGCACATTCCCCCCCCATCCTGTCCTGTTCAGCAGCTTTAGCAAGTAGAATCATGGTCTGAATACTCTGTTGTGCCAAACATTTGCTTTGCCAAGAGGAGCGCTATAGACTCTCCATAGGCTCCCCTTGTTAGTCCTCTTTATTTTATTATTCAAATGAGTATCCATGTAGTTATATAATGCCAGAGCTCACAGGGAGTAAAGGGTAGGTTAGCAAAAAGAGGGGATGATAAAGAAAGGGAAGAGGAGGAAAACAAAAAGAAAAGTGAAAGAGAGAGAAGAACGGGGAGGAGAGAGACAAAAGATAAGAAATAAAGGACAAAGCACAAGTAAAATGCAGCAGTTGGGTCACCATCTGAAACAGTTCATGTGCAAAAAACATACAGCAAAAATTCACAGACACACATCAACCCACCCTCCTAAATGTGGGCAAATGGCTGCCCCCCAGATCCAGCAGCAACCCCAACACTCAGCCTGAACCAGCAGCCAACCTCCAATCTGGGCAGGGTGCAAGGGTGTAGGAAACAGGTGTGCGGGAAGACCTGTGGGAAGACACCCCCCCCAGGAAGGGGGCAAATGCTTTCTCACAGCACTGTAGGTGTTTTGCTGAAGCAATATGTTTTGTACATATTTATTGAGCTGAGTCTTACTAAAACCACCAAAGGACGCCCTGCTGTGAAGTCACAGTAGCACAAACTTTGCATTACGCTATCACAAGAATTTGTATGTATTTGGTTGTTTAGGCAGTTTTTATGCGTCATCCTAATCTGCTGCTAACTCTGTTTAAGACTGCAATTTATCACCAAAAATATTCAGGAAATAGTCAAATTAATTTCACTTCTCAATCTAATTGGCAATAAATAGTAACACAGATAACAAACTAATATTAATATTATTAATTCACAAGTAATTCAATTCTGCGTATATCACATATTTCTTCTCTCATCAGTTCTGCAACTCTACCCTCTATGATAAAGTGTGTGGAGGAGAACAATGGTGTGGACAAGCGGATCAGCCGCTTCATTCTGCCCATTGGGGCCACAGTTAACATGGATGGTGCTGCTATCTTCCAGTGCATTGCCGCCGTCTTCATTGCTCAGCTCAACAATACTGAGCTGAACGCTGGACAGATCTTCACCATCCTGTAAGTTCAGGCAAACAGAAAAAGTTTCCTTCAGTAATACCACCAACATTTTGCACCCATTCATTTGTTCTCACATCTTTCTTTCCCGTATAAATAGGTGGGATTTTATTGTATTTTATTGCAAATGTTCATACTTTTTAGGGTGACAGCCACAGCCTCCAGTGTCGGTGCAGCAGGCATCCCAGCCGGTGGCATCATCACCATCGCCATCATCCTGGAGGCCATCGGCCTGCCGACCAACGACCTGTCCCTCATGCTAGCTGTTGACTGGATTGTGTGAGTATCATATTAGAAAACACGTAATACTTACAGATGATCACGTACACCTGCACTTCACCTAGCTTACAGTAGGCCAGCTAGACCAGAGTTTCTTAACCGGTGGGCCAACAGGGGAAAACTAATAGAAACCCCCTGCTGTATTTTCCCAGAGCAAACACACAGATAACACACACACACACACACACACACACACACACACACACACACACACACACACACACACACACACACACACGCACCAGCAGGTTAAACAAACAAATGGAAATAGGTCATATTTAAAAGACTATTCCTACTTTATGAGACAAAGCCCACATACCTAAGAAAAGACTTTAACTTGTTGAATAAAACATCCACCAGGTCAGCGGTGAACCATTTGAGGTTGACTAATTTAATACTAATGCAATTCAAAAATCATAATTTGCCACTCTCATGGTCTTTGTAACCATCAACAGTTTCTGTAGTAATCCTTAGTTTTCTCTTTATTTATGTTCATCAGTCTTGATTGAATTTTGATTGTTCCTTCCTTTTCTGTGCTTGTTAGTACAATTTTCCATCTTCCTTGATGCCATCAGCAACTTTGTAACCACTGCTAAAACTGAAGTTTGTCACAAATGTTCTCTTTGGGAACAGGGATCGCACCACTACCGTAGTGAATGTGGAGGGTGACGCTCTTGGAGCAGGAATCCTCCACCATATAAACCAGCTGGAGATGAAGAAGCAGCAACAGGAGGGGGAGCTGGTAGAAGTCCGGGTGGAGGCGGTGGCCAACGCCCAGGCGGAGGAGGAGACATCTCCATTGGTCACGCATCAAACCAAAGCCTTAGAAGCCATGCCAGAAGCCATTGAGTCAGTGCTGTGATCTCAGCCAGACTTTAATCTTTCTTGACCTTTTACCTTTGACATCTCTGACATTGCTGCTGATGGGGAAACATTCTGATTCAGTCTCCATAAAAAAGTCACTGATTTCAGTTGTGAGGAAAATGCCTTCTAGTGTCTTCTGCAGTACAGCGTAGACAGTCCACATAGTGCCACACCTGTTTTTGAAATTGGGTTTCCATTCGAGTATCTTAATGCAAATTTGAATGTACATAAAATTTAAGAATAATTTACGATGAAATTATTTTCCTAATCGAGTGAGTTTTTTTTGTATTTTACATTTTATTTATTAAAGCAGTTTGAAATAAACAGTGATGGAAACATACCAATGCTAAAATCGGCCTGCAACATTCCCATAAACATCACAGTTGTGCTCATCTCGTGTCCTACATGAGACACTGCCTCGCTAGCTTTGCATTACAGAACACAATGAAGTGCATTTATTTCTTTTTATCTTCAGGCCAACTATAACTATAGAGGACTGACAACTCACCAGATGCTGACAAGTCAGAGTGTCTAACCAATCTTGACCATGTCTGTCACTGCTTAAGTACTCATCTGATCACTTCATCTCAGCTGGTGGAAGTGTACGTGTTTGCGTTTGACTTATTCTGTTAATTTGCCGTTCCTCGGATAGCTGGATGAAAAGAATGCATTTTTGTATTAAAAGTGTCAAATTAGGTTAAAGAGGGAACTGTTTGGTCCTAAGTTTAAGAGTACTCTTTGTCCAGAGAGACGTTTACAAGGTGTGTTGAGACTTTTGCCTGCTGAATACCAACAGACAGTGTCAGACATTAACTTTTAAAATTACAGGTCAACCATTTGCTCACCCCACCCACCTACACACCCCCACACACACCCAGACACCCACACAAACAAACATCATGCAACCTATTAGTAACATATTGACCTACAGCAATTTGGACACTGGACTAATGGGCGCATTGCCATATGTTCTCATGTGGGAAAGCTAAACTGCATGACTTATTCTCCTAAAAAAACCCCAAAACTATTTATCTCAGAGTAAACGGCACATTCTTCCCATCTCTAAAGCCACAAGGAAAGCGCCAGCTGCACACGATTTTCAAGCTCATAACATAAATTTACAAGCACGCTCCAAAAATCTTGTAATGACAGCAGCGTTAGGTTAAGGCTGCATGTGCTGGCATATTTCTTAGCTTTTTGTGCTGGAGTAATTTCAAATGCTGTTTGATGTTTAGCTACATTGTTTGATGCTAGCTATATTATTTATAAAAAACAAATAAATAGCTAGGAGCTTTATAGCTATGCTACCAAGGAGTCTGAACAGTAGCTGGTTAGGTTTCCAGATTGTCTGCTTGCCAGCTAAAGCAGTATTAACCCCAAGCTAACAGCAAGCTATGCTAGAATGTTTTTAACTTATCTTTGCTTAGCTAAAGATCGTGTCAGGTGTGTAGACTAAGCCCAGGAAAGCTAAGTTCTTCATTTTCATAATCTGAGACTCTAAAACAGGCTTGGATGATTTATAATCCTCAGTTTCCTCATTTATCTTATACTAGCCCGTTTTGTAGCACCTCAGCTCATACTTTATCTGAAATAAGCCATTTTACAGTCTCTTTCAGACCCCCATCCTTAAAAAGTCCCCTTTGTTCTGATTGGCTATATTCCGGAAGCCTGCAGAGGGGAAGCACAGCGTGCTTCTGAGCTATAGGGCTTGTACTTTGTGAAAGTAGAAACAACTTTGGAGACAGAAGTGGAGATAGAAGTGTTATAGGTCCCATTTTATTTATGGTTAAAAGGTCAGTTTCCATGCAAAAAAAAAAAAAAAAAAAGGGACATAACCCCCCCCCACAAATGAACCTGAAAATGTAAAATGGGAGCATCTTAAATTTAACCCTATGTTATTACCCTAAAGTTGATTACTTCACACATGGCTGCCAGAGTGTGTGTTATTTGAAGGACTAATGATAAGCTGTTGATCCTGTTAAAGTTAACAGCACTGCAACCACACTTGTTTGACACTCCAGGTCCGCGTTTATTGAAGATCAGATATTAAACTTGAGGTTGTCAGTAAGGTCAGTAGTTCACAACGGTGTGCCTGAGAAATCACAGCCAATCCATAAGTCATTCACTCAGAAATTAAAAGCATGATCAAATGTTTACACTCAAATACTGGACCAAAATGCAGTTGACATCATACTGCAGGTTATTGTGTTGCAAATCCATCCTTTGATTTCGGGGGGATTTTTCGTCAATGATGTCTGAGTCTTGCACCATGATATTGTGATACCAGGGTGGAAGTTACATGATGTTTATTAATATTTGTATTTTAACTTTTTTTTTTTTTTTTAAAGAAGGAGGTGCATCCAAAGCTGTGTCAGAGCATCCGAATCCTACTCTTTTCCCTTCCCATAAATGGGCTGGATAGCGCTTTAATTTGTGGCATCTTGGGACACAACTTGTCATATCTGATGTCCCACTGATGTATGACATTAAGACTGCCAAATCTCTGCTGCTCTCTTGTTAGTCTGTGACAGGATGAGACTTTGGTGCCCTCTACTGGCCGTTATGTGAAAGTACTAAGCTGATTGCATCTTTTCTTGCATCTGTCTGAAACTTTGCATGTCAGTGGTGATATTTACTATTTGTTTGATTTGTTATTGTGACATGATTCTGTATTTTAAAATGAAGAATACTGTGAGTGAGGGGTTTTTATTTTTTCACGTGTGAAGTCATCCATGTCGTCACTCTATCTGTGAGAGGCTCATTATGATGTGGTGGTGCTACTTTAGTTGTTTCCTTCAAGGATGTAAACTCATGTTTCAGGACTTACTCATTACTACAGATTTCACACGTGACTTTTATAAGCTAACAACTTCTCTCTTAACTCAAAGCTGACTTTAATAGTTTTGTTTAGTAAACTGTATCTGGTACAATCACATGTAATTACTTAAAATATGGTACATGTATGATATATATTTTAATTTATTTTAATTAGTTTAACTTATTTGTATTATTTCTGAGATTATTTCTCTTTTTAACACTTTCCCTCAGTGTCAAATGTATTTATCCTTACTGTACACTTTTTAAACTAAACTTCATCTGCCAGTGTTCCCAATGACTTCCTGTTGGACTGCTATTTTATTTAGGAATACCTGCTATATTCCTCAGTGCCATCTGTACTGCTGTCTCTTTCCTCTTCTGTTCTCCTGTCTGTCAACATTAAAAGTGATTTTTTCCCCCATGCCACACAAATAATACATTTGATCTGTTTTGATGTTTTATTGTGTCAACATAAGCCATCCAAACGGGGCGGCCATGTCTGCGTTACATTCTCACAGCTCGAACAACACTTTACTCTCTCTTTGAGGTCCTGTATAAAAAGACTAGAATCGCCAAACTTTGGTGGCTTTTCCTAAAATGTATCAATTTTATCATGACTTTTTGCCAGGCATGTTTTATAAAATCAATGAAGTTTCCAGGTTTTCACACTTAATTGTGCTTTTTTTTTTATTACATTAACATTTATGCAACCATTATTGATTAAAATAATTTATGCCAGTCAAAAGATATGTTTAGCTCAGGCACATTGTCCCCCAAACTCCATTAATACTTGCTAGAACAAAAACAAAACAAAACAAGAAAACCCCAAAAACAAACAAAAAACATTCTAATATGAACAAATAAACCTTTAGTCCATTTTAATGGTGTTTTCGGGTATATATTGAAACATATATAGGGTCATAGGGTGAGAGCCAGGGTACACCCTGTACAGGTCGCCAGCCTGTCGCAGGGCTAACACAGAGAGACAGACAACCATTCACACCTCTGGGCAATTTAGATTCACCTGCTAACCTAACCCCACTGACTGCATGTCTTTGGACTGTGGCAGGAAACTGGAGAACCTGGAGCAAACCCACGCAGACACGGGGAGAACATACAAATTCCACACAAAAAGGACCTGGCCGGGCGCCGGGGTGGCTCAGAGGTTGAGCAGGCCACCGCTTGGTGGTGTGGGTGGCGCAGGTTCGAGTTCTGGCCCGTTGCCATTTCCCACATGTCTCCCCCTGTATCTCTCCTCCTGATTTCCTGTTTCTCTCCACTGCAAATATCAAATAAAGGCAAAAAAAAAAAAATTAGAAAGGACCCGGCCAAGGTGGATTTGAACCCAGGACCCTCTTGCTATGAGGCAACAGTGCTAACCTCAGTCCCAGGAAGCCCAATCTGAATAGGGTTAATTGAAACGTAATCCTTGCCTCATTTTATCTTATCTTTCATTTAAAATGACTTCTATCATTGCTAGATGCCCAGACCCATTTCTTGGCACTATCGGTCAAGGTTGATGCACACACACCAGGTAATTAGGGAGCTGGAAGACACCAGGGAACACAGCTGAAACTCACTGGGGAAACAAGACAAAGGAAGCAAAACTAAACACAGCACACGAGACAAGACAATCAAGTCGGGAAGAATGCAAACTTCATTTCAATCTAAATTCTAATTCCAATGAATGCACTCACCTTGAACACTGTTATGTAGATTACAGAGATTAGATTAGACTTTATTAATCCCTTTGGGAGGGTTCCGTCAGGGAAATTAAAGTTCCAGTAGCACTTTTACAACATTGGTACGCAAGCAAGAACAACGGTAGTCAGAAATATACAAGTAAATGAATAAATAGATAAATAATCAAGAAAGATATGACAAAGGCAAAGGAAGATAAAATGTCTAACAAATGATGCGGTATTGCACCTTGATATTGCCCATTGTCCAGTATTGCTTTATGCTACATTGTGTTTGTGGTCAGGCTCAGGCTGACCACAGGGCCGGCCCACCTGATCAGTTTGTCCTTGGATATGCTGCCCCCCAGCACACCGCACTGTAGAACAGGACACTTGCTACAATAGTCTGATAAAACATCTCCAAGAGTTTCCTGCAGATCTTAAAAGACCACAGCCTCCTCAGAAAGTGTAGCCGGCTCTGCCTCTTCCTGTACAGATGAGCCATGTTGCACGTCCAGTCCAGCTTGCTGTCCAGCCACAGTCCAGGGTACTTGTAGGAGTCTACTGCCTCTACCTCAACTCCCTCAATTAGAACTGGTTGTGACCTTGGTCTGGACTTCCTAAAGCCAATGACCAGCTCCTCGGACTTTGAGGTACTGAGCTGCAGGTGGTCAAGTCCCTCACCAGGCTCCTGTACTCCTCCTCTCTGTCAACACTGATACACCCCACAGGGACTGTGTCATCAGCAAACCTCTGAATGTGATACAGCTCAGAGTTGTAGCAGAAGTCTGAAGGTACAGGGTGAAGAGAAGAGGAGCCAGCACCGAGAAAAAGAAAGAATTAATTTTTAAAATCAGCTCTATTTGCTGTCACCCACATTCTACAGGGTGACTCTGCCTAAAACACATAAACAGAACTAGAAAGGACAGTTTTCTGTGTGCTGATACAACGCTGCAACAGATCCTATCCAATGCTGTCATACTTTATCATAAAGTACTAGATCACAAAGACTAGAAATTTATCTTACTGCCTTTGAAAAAAATGAAAAATATACTTTTACATTAAAAAATTAGATCACATAAACAGATAATGGCATATAGTATAGATATATTTAATTCAGTTTACCCTAATACCTTATATGCTTAAACGATCTTTATACTGACAGCATGCAGCTGGCTTAAAGGTGGAATTCAGTGAAGAAATATAAGCATTGTCAGCTTAAATTCATCTCTGCTATACCTGATGTAATGTAACTGACCCGGAACACCACAGCTGCTGTGCTCCAGTCCAACAACAGAGCTTTCCTGTCACTTCAGCACAGTAGGACAAGCTGACCTGTTTATCCTGCACTAAATTGCAGTATTTTCATGCAACCTTTGAATAACACAAAGTTAGTGTACCTCACTTTGTTTACCAGAACATTTCACAATGTGAAAATATTTAATTTCACATCATATATAGATGCAATATCTGATTTTTTAAAAATGAGAATATTACATGTAAGCTTTAAATTTCCAGTTTATCAGATGTCACTGAGCAGTCCTTACCTTTAAATCTACCCCCCTCCCTCTTCTGTCCTCTCTCTTACATCTCTCCATCTCTGAGTGAACTTCTCTCTCATTCTAGGAAATACAGCAGATGGACATTTAGCTAGAAGACAAAGTGTGTGACAAACTGCACACTAACAGTTTGTGTGTTTGCAGATATTTGTTCAGCTGTTAGAAAAATTACATTTGAAATTACCTGCACAACACCTTACTCCCTTAATGGTCGCTCTGTAATGCTAGCTAGATGCTGAAGTGCCACTTAAAATATCATTATAGAACTAATGTTATATTTGTTGCACAGTTCTACTTAAGTACAGCAATGAAGTATTTATTCTTTGTTACTTCCCATCTCTTGTCCTAATAGGCAAATAGGTGCTTTGGGACTCACATTGTTGGTGCAAAACTACCATTTTATGCCTTTCAAACTGTCATCTAACAGTTTTCATAGATTCAACTAAATAAATGGGAACAAATAAAGTGTGTTTGTGACAGGCTTCTAGCAACAAAGTGCCTAAAGATATAATTTAAAATGGGTTCTTTGTGAAGTTGCGTGTTATGTGTAGACAACGCTGGTTCAATGCTTGAATGAATGATTGGTCAGTGTTAAGTGGCTAAAAAAACAAACATTCTTCTGTAAATGGTCAGGTATAAGGACTGGACTGAAAATAAGTGAAAAGACAGCAGATGTCGAAAGTCACTTTCAAAGTCTTTCAGAAAGCCTGGAGAACTCTTGCTCAAGACCACTTCACAAAATTAAAAATAACCCTGCCTCATGGGACGCAAACTATAAAGAAAAGAGGGGTGTCTCGAGATTTTTGCACAGTACTGTAACTGTACCAGTGTCTGTGTCGTTGGTGAAAACAGAAACCATACCACTTGTCTGATCCTGAATCAGGCGCCACTGTAAAAATTCCCACAGTCTTGAAAGCAGCAGGGATGATGCTGCCGTAGATCCACATTACCTTGCTAGCAGGTTGCAAGCTAACTCAATAGAGGCAGCAAAGTGCGGGCTGAAGGTGATGTCCCACCCTTTCTAACACAGGCTGAGCACTCCATGGTTATTTCGGCTCTTCACAGACAGGACTAACTCCTTAACTTCGGCGACATGACGACGCGATCGGGAGAGAAAAAGCCCAGAAACTGAATGAGCAGCATCAGGCCATTCTGTCCAAACTACTGAGAGAGGAGGATAACAAGTACTGTGCTGACTGTGAGGCAAAAGGTAATCCTCTGCGGCTAACCTGTCTCTCACAAATGTGTGTATGTCATGATGAAACGCGGAGGACACCTGTCCGCTAACAGCGTGCTACAGCTAGCATCATACCGATGGTATTCTGATGGGAGTCACTTATGTGCAGCTATGCTCACATCCAGCCTTTAGTTTTGATGCTACATATGAACTGTGTAAATATGACTTTTTTTCCTTTTCCCACCGTGCATATTTATGTTGAACAATGCAACCACGGTACGGTACCATTTTCTCAGTGAGATTTAAACCATTAATAAATACTATTGAGCGACATTTAATTAAAAATAAGTGGACACACAACTTCCGCTTGGTGTTTTCAAAGTAAAATCCTCATCCAGAGCTTGCGTTAGCTGTTTCTTTTCAACTAATACATACATGTGCTGCAACTAATACTTGTAGCACATGTAACTGAGAAGGTTAGTGATACAGTAAATATTATATTTGGATGTTGCTCCTTACACATTTATTGAAACCTAAAATGAGTTAGTGCTATTAACACACCAGCTTCTTATGCTGCTTATGAAGCTTGAGCTTTTATTTTGAGGTTGAGTGGTTAATAGTTCCGTTCCGGTATTGTGTAACACTGGCTAACTTGAGGCGGCTTTCGCTCGGCAGTATCGATGTCGTGTCCTTGACTGGGTTATTTATGAGCGGAAAACGTGCGCGCCCCGGGCAGACCGCACCGAGTTATGGGTGTCGTTTGCTCGCTGAATGCCTCGCGGAGAAAAGCACGTCAGCATAAGAAACTGCTGGTTTGTGGCCGCTGCAGCGAACACCTTGCCTGTGGATGCCTTCCTGCCAGGGAGACCACCTCCCCAAACTCCAATCAGAAAATTGAAAGTTTAATATTCCCTCGAGTCGAATGTAAAGTACTGTGTGATGGAAGAGGTTTAATAAAACCTCAAGAGTCAGTTTTCAGTTCGGCATACAGCCCCAAACAACAGCTGTGATGCATTATGTCAAAATTGCATGCATTTAGTATATAACACTATGAACAAAGACGACATTTTAATGTACAATTGTCACAGGACGACAACTCCCATAGGATCTTCAGTGTTACCTGAACACCCTAATATAAAGTGCAACCTATACTTGCCAGTCAGTCAATGTGGAAGGATGAAATCCCCAGTTTTTTGAGTGGAAATTGAATGTTTCCTACCGGACTACCATTGCCTGAGATTAAATGCCTTTTGCGTCATCACAGTGCCTCTCCTACCATCTGACATTTGTAATCTGTAGTAGCAGACCTCAGTGAGTCAGTATCACTGATGATGCGCTGCTGCTGCTTTTTCACTTTAAGTTCTCCTTTTTCTGGTCCTATCCTTCTTGTTCTTCATGTTGATCTAAACACACCTGAGCCTTAATTCTCTCTTTGTGGAAGTAGAATAGTATGCATTGTGAATTCTGTCTGTTTTCACAGTCTGTCACAGTTTTGGGGATGTTATATATGGCCACCTGTTGTCATGAGAAACTGGACACGATAAGAGGAAAATCTCACATCAGGCATCAGTGTGGAAACGAGTTGTGTGTGTTTTATTTTATAAGTGGTTTACGTCATCTGCTGTGTAAATCACTTGTTGAGCAGTTGACAAAGAAGACAGTGAATGTGGTAGCTTCGGAAAAAAGATCTCACAAGTTGACACTGATTTAACAAGAATAACATGATAGTTCACACTCAGGTTCACAAAAACATAGGTTTTTGTGTTGGTTGTGCCTGATTTTTTTTCTGCTGGTACTTACTCACTGGGCTTAAGGTGGGCCAGAGCAACCCAGCCCGGATGCTCTTTAGTAACCACTTGCCAAATTCCACCTTTACACAGGCTAAAGGTTGGAAAGCAGCCATAATGGGCCTATATTTTATAGACTGTGGTTGATTAAATCCACAAAGAGCAGGAAACCTCAGGATCAGCACAGGTCAGCCTGTTCACAAAGCAGACAGATCTACTGCAGCTCACAACAGAAATCAATATGAGAGTCATTTCTAACCCTGCTGCCCCACTACTCCAAAATTAGGGTTCCTCCATCTGCAGAATCCCACTTTAACTTATGGAGGACCGACATGGTCAAAATCCAAGTTTAATAAACAATTAAAAATAAGTGTCTGACTCAAAAATATATAAAATTTTATAAAGAAATTTAAAAAAAACCAACTTCACAATATCTCACAGATTTATGGTTTCGCAGAGCTTTTTTAAAAAACATGGTAACTTTGGTCACATGAGCGGTACCTGATTATACACCTGATTTTAGCACAATTGGCAACATCACAAATTAATAAATAAATTGACTCAAAATTATGCCAAATATAAAAAATAATTAGACTGTAAAATGGAACAAGAGGAGGTGCTGAGAGGGGCTGTTTTTTTGTACTACAGCAGCGCCGACTTTTAGAAACAGCTGAGCTAAAAATGTAATGTTTTTTTAATGATTCCTCTATGTGTCCACCTTTATTTATTTATGATTTTAGCAGTGTCATCCCTCTACAGATACTGGTCTATTAAAGACGTGTTTATCAGCAAATATGGGGATGTGATTATTTTATTTATTATTTTTTTATTAAAAAAATGGAAAATAAACCCTGGAGGTAATATAGAAATGATGTCAAAACAGAGTTTGTCCAGTCGAGGGTGCTTTAACTCTATTTTTTCCCCTCCTTTATGTGATATTGTTAGCAAGGGAAAGTGCTGTGCGCGAGTGTAACTGTTTGTGAGCTCCAAAGGAGGCACGTGTGCACGCACGCATGCTAAACAATATAATTTGTGAGGTGCTCCTCTTGAAGTATTTTTTTTAGTAGGTTGTGACAGGTTGATAGCACAGCATTATAATCAGCTGTGAGCTCTTCAGATGGATTACTATTTCTGCAGCTGCTTAGCTTGAGTTCTGCTGTGGAGCCTCTCTGAACCTTTTATAGCACCATATGAAGCAGTACCGTACCTGCTGCAGGCAGCGGTTCTGCGGAGCAGAATAAGGACTGCCGTCGCCAGGTGCAGTCCAGTGTGGTCACATTGGAGTCCATTTAGCCTCCTGATAAGATACTTAAGCAGCTGAATGATCGCAGAGTCACCAAATATACTTGGCATGTTAATGTAAGAAAAGTTTGTGGGGAAACACTGATAAGAATATCAGCTCATATCTGTAGTGGAATCTTTTTACTCCCTGAAATTGGTATCGGCCCCTAAAACCCAGTATCGTCCAAGCTGTATGGGTAATAATCTCCTTTCTTTCATGAGTATTCTCTTTTTCAAAATGTGTTATTGTGTGAGATTCTAAGTGGCAAGTAATAAATGGTTATAATGATAAATGGTGCATGAATAAGCTAACTTTGAATTGGCACCGTTCCTCTGACAACTCTTGTAATTTAAAGTCTTTAAAAATGAGTTTCATCATAACAGGAGTGATTGGATAGTGAACTCCAGCACAAATAAAGCTGTGTGGTAGCTGGAGGGTGTGGATACTGGCTGTGTTTGCTATTCTGCATTGTTTAATGTCAGCTAGTTTGCTTTGCACAGGAACCTTGGCGTTAATGTGTGTTTCCCATGTGAGCCGACTTATTTCGCTGTTCCTGTAAATCCAGCTTAAGCATTTGTATGTGTGTGTGTGTGTGTGTGTGTGTATGAGAGGGAAAAAGAGAATGTGCTCGTTGCTGAATGCAGAGTGCAGATTAATGAAATCAGCAGGTGTTCATTATTTATAGTGTAGGTATACTCTAACTTTGTCTTCTTTGTGTCATTACTCACATAAATCCCTGCTCCTTCTCCGTTCCCCTTAGGGTTCTTAAATATGCTTATAAATCCAGATCTTTGTTCAGGGATTTTCTGAACTGCAAAGCTTCTGTGTACGATGTGCTGAGAGGATGGTGTGAAAGATCTTTTTTATAATAAAGTGGCTGCTTCTGTGAGAATGGTTATGCATTTCAATCATGGATAATTGGCAGAAATAATCACAATAAAACTTTTTCCATGACAAGAAAAATTATATGGCTGCTTGGATGTCGGTTTAGACCACAGCTTTTCTGTGGGTCATTAAAGAGTTTAAAAAAAAGTTCAGAAAGTAATTGAGGTGCTTGGGGGAGTCCAAGCAGGACACCTCCTAGGTGCCTCCTAGGTGAGGCATTTCAGGTTTGTTCTATGAGAAGGAGGCACCAGGGCAGACCCAGGACATACTGGAGAGATTACACAGTATCTGTTGACTGCCTCTCTGCTGAGACTGCTGCCCCTGTGACCCAGATAAGTGGCAGAAAATGAATAGATGGATGGCAGCAGTAAATTTCTCACTTCCAGCATGAAGACAGAGTAGGCAACACGAGCTAGAAAGCACTGAGCCATGGTTAACTTCATTTTGTTTAATATAAATAAGATTCAGCCTGCAGTGACTGGTGCAGATAAAGGGTACCTGACTATTAAACCATAGGAATATTTCACTCGCCATGTAAGCTATAAGTCAGCACACACTCCTTATTTTAATCCACAAAACTCACATTGACTCCTCTTGTAGATTAAAAATCACAGGGAGTTTATTTATCTGCTTTCCCTCATGCAAAATAATTGTGGTACACATAAATGCTGGGGTCTGTCTCTGGGCATTCTGCTCCACTTTTCCTATACTGCCACTGACTGCCCTTAAGTGCTCATTAAGCTTCATTATGTATGAGCAGTGACCCTGCAGGGACATGCATGTAGCTCCACATGTATTACAAAGAAAGGAAGTTAATCATCATAATGCAAAGTGGATATGCAAAACTTAAATTAGGTTCCTATAGTAGGCTATTTAGATACGTAAGCTAAGATTGTAGTTTGTTAAAAAAATGGTAAAAAATAGAAAACTCCTGGATGTGGAGGGTCATTTGGGGCCCAGCGTCTGCACAGCTTGCAGTGCATTTGTATAAACCTCTGAGCAGTAAATAATGACATTCAGAGGGATGTCTTCAAATGCCTCCTTTTGTCCGGCCAACAATACAAGATCCAAATGACTTTACAGAGAAAAGCATCAATCATGCCAACGATGGAGGAATTATTGCATGTTGAACCAAGATAGTTGTGGCTCATTTTTGAATATAAAGCCTCATTTCAGGATTGTTTGGTTGTAACTTTTCATTGATTGAGGCAAATGCTGTGCAGTTTAGCATAAAAAAAATGACAATGGCTTCTCCTGTCAGGAGTAAATAGAATATACAATATTTTGATGCCATCATTAAAAAATAAATAAAATAATCAAAACAGTGAAAAAAAAAAGTTTATGTGCAGCTTCACTGTGACTCAGTTCCACTGCTATAAATAATCGCGATGGGTCCAAAATTTGATCTATTGATTTGTGATTTCCTCTGCAGCCGGTGCCGTGTTTTATGTGGGTTAGTCAGAACGCAGCAGCATCCAGTCATGCCCTGTGAGTCATACTCTCACAGCTATTTTTATCCAAATGCACAATGAAAAATAAGCTTCATAAAGCTAAAAGTTTGGAAGTTGGAATCATTTTGTGTTTGAGAATTTGCTTGCTGTCAAGAAAGTGTCGAAATTGTTTTTAAATTCATACTTGGTTTTCATCAGTTACCAAGTGCAGAATCAGCCAGTTAACACTGTAGACTGTATACGAAAGATGGATGTAGTCATTGGTTTTTGGACCCCACAAGCCTCAATTTTAGCACTTTGACTGCTGCTGTGTTTTATGGAGGCAGAAACCAGCACATTTGGATGAGAGGGTGGAGTGACTTGTTACACAGGCCGGTCTGTGTCCCCCCGGGAACCCCTGGTCGCAAGGAAAATTTTATATTCTGAGTGTGAAACTTGAGTGCGATGCACCAAAATGAGACTGTTCACCTTCACAGAAAAAGTTGCACCTCTTGAAATGTGTTGGTTTTAGCAGTAAGGCACAGTTTTTATTGTGAAGGTGAATATTTTCCAGCTTGTGTCATGCTTTTCACTTTTAATACTGCTTAGCAAGTACTTGTCGAAAGATTGCAGACAAGATGGCATCTTCCATGCAAACTATGGGCGGCCGTGGCAATATGCTAGTGACCAAAAAAACTACAGAGAGGTTTTCCGGGCACCGTATACCTCTTTGCAACCAGCTTCACCTAGTGATGGCAAGAAACCTTCTGCAACCACTCACCAACAGGTTGGGGAATATTCATTTTTCCGTAGTGTTTGGTGGTTGCTAAGTGGTCTTTAAGCCTGTGTAACTGGGCCTTAAGACAAGCTCAGTTAGTAAGCTGCATTCACAAACTGCATTCATGTGTGCACAGACTCAAACAGCAGCTAGCAGTAACAGGACAGTAAAATACTAATACTCACCAAATTTGAAACACAAACTTGTTGGATGGTTTGTACCACACACGCCCCAAAAGGCACCAGTAGCACAAACACAGTCAAAAAGGTCCAATTCAGTGACTCGAGTTAGCAGAGTAGGAGCCTAACAAACAGCAGTCATCTACAGCTATGAACCGAAGCAGCCCTGCTGCTAACCTTTAAACCTTAACAGAATCAGAGTATTGCAATAACATATCTTGTGATTTATCACCTTTTCTCAGCAGTAAATTATGTCCTTTGTCAGTATCTGTTTTATCCAGTAAGATAAAGTTATCTCCAGTTATTTTTTTACAGCTGCAAAAGCATACCCACGCTAAAACCTGCCACAAATGTTGCCATAAGACCGTCACATATCAGGTCTGTGATTGAATGGGGTCAGGTTATCAATTACATGCAATCTCTTTATTATATTACAGCAATTAACTGTGATAAATCATTGAAAATCACACAGACAGAAATTCACAGTTAACTGTTACATTTGTGCTCAGAAACCTTGCTGTTCTATAGGAATATAACCAGAATACCAAGAGTTGTCAAGCCAAGTGTGGCCAGTGTTGGGTGGTTATTTGGTTGAACCGTTGTAAATTTGCTTGGCTAATGTTATCTCACAGTGGTGGTGAATGAGATAAGTTTTTCATTTATTTAATAAAATACTGATATTTGGTGTCGCTGTGTCGATACAATATCGCCAGGCAAAATATCACGATACTATGTTTTTTCTTAAATTATTATTTTTTACACCCCTAGTTTATAAAATTTTAAAGTTGGGCATTTTAACATATGGATATTTAAGGGTAAGGGAGCAGGGTGGATCACTGGTTAGCATTGTTGTTTCACAGTAAAAGGGACCTGGGTTTGATGCCAGGCTGGGCTTTTCTGTGTTAGGTTTGTTTGTTCTCCTTGTGCTCTGGTTTCTCACATTATCTGAAAACCTCTTAGGTTAATGCTCCCCTTTCCGGACCTGGTTTAACTTCCTGCTAAGTAAAGGTAAAAGAACAAACAAGCTTAATGACATGAAGTTCTATGCAGTGTTTGTAGTGGAAGTATAGCTGTATTTTGGGGCAAAGTCAAAAAACCTTTGGAGCAGTTTTTAACAGATTTGACAGTCTTTTTGTCACGGGGAGCACTGAATGAAAACTTGCTTTTGAAAGGACTCTGATTTTCTTTGATAAACTTTTGCAAGTCTTCGTCTCTGTTGTTGTGTTTTGTTTGCGTTTCTTGATTAAGGCTGCTGGGATCTCCAGTAATGAGTGAAAATGAGCAGCACAAAAAGACTCGGATGGTAAATCGTTCCCATCATTACCTTCACTTTCACATTATGTGAACACAGCATAACACGAACAACAAAACAAGCTTCATTTTTTTTTAACATCAAACTGGGTTGGTCACTTTCCCATAGTTTTAGTTACAGGTGCTGGTCATAAAATTAGAATATCATGAAAAAGTTGATTTATTTCAGTAATTCCATTCAAAAAGTGAAACTTGTATATTATATTCATTCATTACACACAGACTGATATATTTCAAATGTTTCTTTCTTTTAATTTTGATGACTATAACTGACAACTAATGAAAACCCCAAATTCAGTATCTCAGAAAATTAGAATATTGTGAAAAGGTTCAACATTGAAGACACCTGGTGCCACACTCCAATCAGCTAATTAACTCCAAACACCTGCAAAGGCCTTTAAATGGTCTCTCAGTCTAGTTCTGTAGGCTACACAATCATGGGGAAGACTGCTGACTTGAAAGTTGTCCAAAAGACGACCTTTGACACCTTGCACAAGGAGGGCAAGACACAAAAGGTCATTGCTAAAGAGGCTGGCTGTTCACAGAGCTCTGTGTCCAAGCACATTAATAGAGAGGCGAAGGGAAGGAAAAGATGTGGTAAAAAAAAAAGTGTACAAGCAATAGGGATAACCGCACCCTGGAGAGGATTGTGAAACAAAAGCCGTTCAAAAATGTGGGGGAGACTCACAAAGAGTGGACTGCAGCTGGAGTCAGTGCTTCAAGAACCACCACGCACAGATGTATGCAGACATGGGTTTCAGCTGTTGCAGTCCTCATGTCAAGACACTCTTGAACAAGAGACGTCGTCAGAAGCGTCTCTCCTGGGCTAAAGACAAAAAGGACTGGACTGCTGCTGAGTGCTCCAAAGTTATGTTCTCTGATCAAAGTCAGTTTTGCATTTCCTTTGGAGATCAAGGTCCCAGAGTCTGGAGGAAGAGAGGAGAGGCACAGAATCCACGTTGGCTTGAGGTCCAGTGTAAAGTTTCCACAGTCAGTGATGGTTTGGGGTGCCATGTCATCTGCTGGTGTTGGTCCACTGTGTTTTCTGAGGTCCAAGGTCAACGCAGCCGTCTACCAGGAAGTTTTAGAGCACTTCATGCTTCCTGCTGCTGACCAACTTTATGGAGATGCAGATTTCATTTTCCAACAGGACTTGGCACCTGCACACAGTGCCAAAGCTCCCAGTACCTGCTTTAAGGACCATGGTACCCCTGCTCTTAATTGGCCAGCAAACTCGCCTGACCTTAACCCCATAGAAAATCTATGGGCTATTGTGAAGAGGAAGATGTGATACGCCAGACCCAACAATTCAGAAGAGCTGAAGGCCACTATCAGAGCAACCTGGGCTCTCATAACACCTGAGCAGTGCCACAGACTGATCGACTCCATGCCACGCCGCATTGCTGCAGTAATCCAGGCAAAAGGAGCCCCAACTAAGTACTGAGTACAGTACATGCTCATACTTTTCATGGTCATACTTTTCAGTTGGCCAACATTTCTAAAAATCCTCTTTTTGTATTGGTCTGAAGTAATATTCTAATTTTCTGAGATACTGAATTTGGGGTTTTCATTAGTTGTCAGTTACAATCATCAAAATTAAACAGAAACAAACATTTGAAATATATCAGTCTGTGTGTAATGAATGAATATAATATACAAGTTTCACTTTTTGAATGGAATTACTGAAATAAATCAACTTTTTCACGATATTCTAATTTTATGACCAGCACCTGTAACTAAAACTATGGGAAAGTGACCAATCCCAGTTTGATGTTAAAAAAAAAATGAAGCTGAATACTTAAAACAGCTTCCCATAACACAGACTCACATTGTTATCCATGTGTCCTGTGTGTCTCTGAAGCACCACTGGGGAATCATTTCCAGTAGAGATTGAAATGGAGGAGAGGCAACACTTCTGGGCCCTCCCTGTGTTTTAGCCTGGATCAATTAGAAATGAATAATTATATTTAACCTTTAATTTGAACTTTGAGCTAGAGCTGAAACATTCAGTTCTTTTTTCTAGTTTTTGTTAGACAAAAATGCCAAATATTTATTTATTTATTTTTTTTGCCATTTCTCCCCTGTAAAAGTTGATTGAACACTTTTGGGCTTCTGATTGGTGAACCAGAAGACAAGACATCTGAAAGTGTTGACATGTTTATGTGATTGAAAATTACTAATCAACCCCCTAATATCACTATATAGCACTTTTTTGGCACCCTTGGTAGTCCAAGGACCACATTTGTCCCTGTGCAAGTATGATTTAAATGTAGTTATTATTTAGGATCTTTTTCTTTTGTGTACAATATTAAGAATTAGTTTCACTGTATCATATGAGGATAAAATCGGTTATTTGTCAGTAGTGCATCTGGATTTGAGATTGTAATTTTTTTTTCTCTTTTTGAGTTTGAATGTATCAATAAAGCCTGACCGATTTATCTGTGGGCAGATATTAGCTATTTGCCGATCTATTGGTATCAGCATTTATAACAGCTAATTAAAAAAAATACAAATTAAAAAGGTAAAGGGGACAAGGGAGAAACACCCTTTAACCATGTTATTAATGTGGAGATTGCATAGTTTGTCCAGCAGAGGGAGCACTGCAACTTCCCTGTTGGTACCACACTTGTTAGGAGCTATAAACAACAACCAGCTGTTGCTTCAGAGTATAAATGAGTAAATAAATAACTCCACATAACAAATGTTAGGTAAAATCTGTTTGATTTGTGTATTTGAAAGGGAAAAAAAATTGGGTGATATATTAGAATATTGATATCGGTCTTAAAAGTCCTACATCAGTCAGGCTCTACACCACACCAGCAAGTTTGGCCGTGTATTAGTTTATTGACGTATAAAATAAGCTTTCATTCCATAGTTGATTGAGCACTTAGAGTGCAGAGCTCTGGTTTCGTTGATCAGTTTGTTTTAGGCTTTATGTGATCAGACGCCGTCCATCCTCCGTGCTACCCGCTGCAGTCAGCGTGCCTGGGTGTGGCAGCCCTTCTATGACCACTGCAGAGCGGTGACTCACCTTAGCCTCTCAGCTGTAATTCCACCCTCAGACCTGCCTTCTGCTTCGACCCACACTGCCCTACATTTTGTGTGTGCGTGTGTGTGTGTGTGTGTGGTGAGACAGTGGTGGACTCCTTTTCTATTGCATTCCCTTTGCTTGTTCTGCCTGGCATGTTAGCATATCTGCTGCTTAGTGGCAGATGGACTATAATTTTCATTTTTTGTTTTAACACAATCTTTTTACCAGTGTGAACAAAGCTCCGTCCACACACACACACACACACACACACACACACACACACACACACACACAGTGCGCGTCAGTATTATGATATGTGGCAGGGGGTGCTCTGAGCTGGCACATTCCCCCTTATGCTGGTGCAGCAGATCTTGGCAGGTGCCTGCAGGGTACTCACCACTTTGATGACCTGTCCTTGGTACTGTTCCCCTGTCATACACATAAAATACTGTTACACACCCATGCTCAGCTGGGCTCAGAAGCTGGTGCCTACACACCTGCAATTGTATGCATCTTAAGGGTGTGAAGGGCAGGCTAGCTTGGTGGTGGTCGTGTGAAGAAGACAGACTTTGGTAAACTGCAGCTCAGTCTGCATGTGAGCTGGTTTAGCATCATATAACAAATGTGAATTTAATCTTAGCAATCTAAATCTTAGAAATGTGAGGAAAAACAGTGCCAGTTTAGTGTGGTTTTGTTGTCTGTGTGAACACTTAAAAGAAGGGGACAATCTTACCACAATGTTAGGATTCTTGGCTATAAATCATGGTCCTAAAAACCGAACATGAAGTTAATGCATACCTTCAGTTTCAGATTAGTATTTTTGGCTCCCTTTCCCTGCAGCAGAACTTTGTGCCCTTGATGTGCACAGAGCAAGAATGGGGGTGAGCTGGTGAGTGTATTGACAAGATGGCCAGAAGAACTGCTTTACTAAAACTCTTTATGTACCCAAACACAACAACTAGTCTTCAAGTGCAGAGGGAGAGTAGTGTTCGGCTTGGCAAATCTTCCCATCTGTGAGGGACCAAATGAACGAGGATTTAGCAGCAGTGATGGCATGAGTCAGTAGGATGAAGATTCTTCAGGCATCTAATTTTTAACCCAAAACAGAAAAACAGTAAGCAAAATATTTAACCTGTATTCTGAAGCTGTGCTGTAACTAGAGTTTTCAGTGAAGTTAGCCAAAAATCATCATTTTTGTGCAATGTACAAAAAATGAACCACATTTAGTTTCGGGGACCAGAGTGGTGCAGTGATTAGCACTATTGCCTCACAGCAGGAAGGTCCTGGGTTGGAATCCATTGGCTGGATAGGGCCCTTGTGTGGGGAGTTTGCATGCATTTCCTGTGGTTGTGTGGCTTCCTCCACAGTCCAAACATGCATCTTAGGTTAATTAGTGGTCCAAAATTGGCCATAGGTGTGCATGTGAATGGTTAGCTGTGTGATAGACTGGTGACCTGACCGGGGTGTAACTCACTTTTTGCCCCATGTTAGGTACATGCGAATGTGCGCCACTGTGGCGGCAAGAATTTTGACCACAGCAAGTTGTGCGACCTGACCAGGAAGTTGTAGCGTTTAAGATTTCCCATTTCGGGACTCCCGCATACGTAGTATGATTAGTTTCACTACCAGCTACAAAAGTTTGATCGCTTCTCCAAAAAACGTGCTATTTCCACCAGTAAGGGGGTAGGCGCAAATAAAGGTAGTTTTTAATGGTAGAAAGTACTTTTTAAAGACTGAGTCAGTGCCTTTGTTTCGTACTTAGGATCCGTGTGTGTGCATTTGGCTCCGGTTTTAGACAGCAGACCCAGTGTCAGCCACCAAATTAGACATTGGTGGCTGCCGGAAAGTGGCGCTGCGAACGTTCAGGGAAATATGAACAAGATTACTGAGAGTGTATCACCATCACTGATGGTGGTTTCTAAGTGTTGTGCTTCCAAAAATACTCAGATATTGATGCAAACATAAATGAGGTGTTATTGTGCACCAGTGTTACCCAACATTGGTTTTCATGGAAACCCAAATTTCACTACAATCTCCATATTTTTCATCAATTTTGATGAGCTCAGATGATTTGCCATGCCGAAAAAAAACCCAGGGCCAAAGTTTTGTATTATTCTGATGACTAATGACAAAACTAGAAAGGATTGCATACGATTACCCGGCCTTAATTATGCACGTCTGTAATGCAAAGTCTGGGACAACAAAGGTGAGGGTCACTTTCATTAGAATTGCCATATCTCAGTTTTCAATAATTCAAAAAGCTTTGTGCTTCTGAGTCTCAGGGGCATCCATTAAACTAAAAATCCTGATGAACAGAAGACTTATTTTTTTTGGTGGGTACCCACTCATGTCACCTGAGATAGGCTTGAGCTCCTTGTGATCCTGAATTGGATAAGCAGTTTAGAAAATAGATGTATACTTAGTTTAAAAAATATTAAATAGTAATTTCCATGAATACATAAGAAAAATGACAAATCATCAATTAACTACTTCAAAAGATGCATTTTACCTGTAAGCTTCTCTGGTAATCAGTGGTAGTGAAGACAGGTTTGCATGATGGTCCTGAGCAGTGGGTAACTGAGGTGCAGGAACAGAAGGGGGAAGGAGGAGAGTGTTTTTCTGTAGTCACTGACATTCTGTGTGGATACATGTATTTGCAGTGTATATATGATAGGTACCAATATTTAAAGTGTATGCAAGCAGGAACCCGGATTATTATTGGCCTTACGTTTAGTTATTGTTTTGTTGTTTATGTTTTGGTCACCCCTTCCCTACCTGTGTAAGTGGTAGGATCCACGCAGGTGGCATAAGTATATGAAATGAGTGAGGTGGTGGTGTTTTGTTTACTTTTATTTTAGTTTCCTTTCTTTTGGTTGAATTCCCTGTGGTTTTCCTCTTTGTTTGAGTAAGATTTTTTTTCAATTAATGCCACATTTTTACGTATAATCACGCCTTAAGACCTGCTTCCTCAACACTACTTTAAAACTTCATGATGACAAACAGTAACAGCAGCCCCTTGTTTGGTGTCTCGGTGCAACACTGAGAATGTCTTGCACTTTAAGAAATGGCTTATAGGGATGTAGCATGTGACTAAAATAATTAATTGGACTATCGGTGGTCCAGGCAAGTCAGTTTACTTACTTACTTTACTTACTGCCGCTGTAAATCTTAAATTGGTCATAAATATCTAGTTTAATTTAAAACTGCTGGACTCTGTACTTACAGTAGGTGTAGGACCGTCACTATAAACTTAGTTCATTGTTGCAATCATTGTCAATAAGTCTTGGAGAACAGCGGCGCACTGCTGTAACACACTATACTGTGCTGGTACTGCACTGTAGGACACCTTACCTTTGCCTTGGGTTCTCTAATGAGAAGAACATGAATCTTGTCTTCCAGCCTGCTCTGTTTGAGTCTCCTACGTTGCCTTCTGTCACCAGCAGATGGAATCCTGTCTTCACTTTACGCACCCACCGAGTGTATAAAATAAATACTCATTGCAGTTGAGGACTAAATGCTGTCATTGCGCTCATTTATCTATTTTGTGCTGAAAACATAATGAGACAGTCCACATGTCAGACTGTGGGCCTGTTATTGTATTTCTAGCAGTTTGGTTCATCCTCTGTGTATATCCCCGTCTGTTCCAGTCTTTATAACCCGTGATGATGCTTTTTATGCTTTATCCATTCGCCCTGATTTATGGACTGCCTCCACCCTAATGTTCCACCATTAGCTTGAGGACAGGGATAAGAGCAGATGATGGGTTTTTATTAGGTTTTGCTCATGTTATTATAAAGAGGATATACTGTTGGAGGGGAGCTCCATTCTCCTTGTGGAAGCGCACTGCTCACTCCTCCTTTCCCTCTTCTCTGCTGACACTGAGTCACACTAATGGGCCAGCAGGGAGCAGCACAGTGCTGCTTTTTCTTTTTGCCCCTCAGCCTCCACTCTCTTATTCTCCACTCTAGACTATGCTGAAGATTCTGGCAGTCTTTCAGTGATTTAGTAAGAGGGCATTTTATTAATTAGAAAATGGGGGTTGTTAACCTTCTTTAAAGGAGAAGACTGCTGAATTTCAGCATTTTCTTGCCTCTAGCACCATTCAGCCTTTATGCAGCAGCATTATCATTTGTTTGTGGTTCCTAGAAAAAAGGGAAAAATTAAACTGGAGTCATACAGCCATACATAATTAAAGAATGTATGAATATTCTATAGAGATTTGAGCTTTCGAGGTGCTAATAGGGCATTAAGACAAAGGAATTTGGACTGAAAGATAAATGAAGAGGTAATTCAAATAAGAGGAGATAAAAGGGTGGTTGTGACTGTGACCAGGAAGATTTCTACAAAGGCTGCCTCTTTCCCAGCCCTAAAGCTTTAAACTTTCCATTTTCAATGTGTCCCTGAAGGAAGAGGAGCTCTGGATTGATCTTCATGGACGACGTCTGTGGTTGCCCTCTCTACCTTACTACCACTGCCTGTCACACACGTTTACGCACACTTGTCAGTCGTCGTCCTGACTGTCCTCAGGTTGACAGTTGGGGCTTTAATTTCATGCTCGGCTGACTGCCCACCTCCCCTCAAAGTTGGAAAGTTCCTCTGTCACTCATCAGGGCTCCCGTGTGTGCGTGTGTGTTTGTGTGTGTCTCTCTCTCAGCTGGAATATTTGTCTCCGTGCATCTTTCTGTCTATGCACGCTGCTGAAATTGAGTTAATGTGCATATATTAGTGTGCATATTTACTGGAGTGGCGGTCTTTGATTGCTTGTGTATAGGTATCTGTATAGATGCATCACCTTGTTTTGATGCATGTGCAGTTGTGTGTGTGTGTCTTTTGTGCAGGCTTGTTCTTTATAGTGCTCTCCATGATGTGCTTGGAATCACCTGCATGAAAGTGCTTGAATCTGTGTAAGAGAGAGAGAGGGGAAAAAGCTCATTTGTGTCTAATCAGGTCAGCAGTCTACAAATTAGTACTGGTGTGTGTGTGTGTGTGTGTGTGTAAGGGGGGACTGCAAGGCTTATGTCTACTGGGGAAACTCATTTCAGCTGTCTATTTTTGTCCAAACTTCAATGCAGAGCAAATACAAAGTTTATAATAAAGATGAATAACGTAATAAAACAGAATCTGAAGAATCTACACGAAGCACAGGGGGACAGATACTAATGCTATGGCTCATTTATGTACTGTTCAGTTCAGAGACATCATATATATCAGCAGAGATAAAGATCGGAATTAAAATAGGACAGCACATAAATGGTCAGTAGGTTTGTGGACACTGACCAGTGTAGTAGGTTGTGTCTCATAAATCAGTGTGAGGGGCCATTTAAGCCAAAATTTATGCTTTCACTTACATACATCCAGTTTCTTCCACTTATTCTTTTCAGGGTTGCAGGTGGGGTGGGGGTGAAGCCTATCCTAGCTGTCAGAGAGGGGGGGTACACCCTGGTCAGGGCTAACACAGAAAGGTGTGAAACCATTTACACTCACACCTATTGGCAATTTAGAATCACCAATTAACCTAACCCCACTAATTGCATGTCTTTGGAGTGTGGGAGGAAACCAGAGTACCCTTTGTCCCACACCATCACCTTTACAACACTGGACACAGGCCGGACAACCGGTTAACCAAAAAGCTTTGGATGTGTTGATGTAGAGGGTGATGCTGAACAATCACTCTCTGGAGTGATGGTCTGGTAGAGTGAGCTTGAAGTATTTTGGCAAGTCAGGACCAGGATAGGATCACCTGAAGATGCAGAAATAGATGATGATGATGAGGTAGAAGGATGACTAGTGGAAGGGTAGATTCCAATCAGCATACTGGCAGCTGGCTGAAGAAACTGTTTGCTGAAGTGCTGCTGTGTTTGGGTGAAATACTGCCTTCGTGGGTCAAGGCAGGAGTTTGAGTAAACAATGTTTTGCACCCAACTGATGAGGGACGAGGCTGAAATGTAGGAATGCAGTTTGCTTGGAAGGCAGCTGTTGAACTGGTGAAACTGAAGATGATGAGCACAGCTGCCTTGCTGAAATAGGGTTTTCTCCACACTTGTCTTCACTGCTATAGCTTGTAATATCATCATTAGAATGGAAAAAAGAATTTAAAAACACAACACATTTTAAGATATAATGATTTTAAACTGTAAAAACACAAGAGTTAATGTATATTTCTAGCAATTACTTGCAGACAAGTGCTTAAAGCGTCTTCCACAGAGCAGCAGTGAACTGTAAATTTAGTCAGTAATGGAGGTTAGGGTTAACGTTTAAAAAAGTAACTTTATCTTGGTACTACTCTAACCAACTATAAACCTGAAACAAAAGTTTAAAAAGGACAGATGACAAAGTTCAAAGGTAACTGACAACATCTAATCTTCAGGTACATGCACTAATTATGGGTTTTTGATATTATTGCAATGCAAAATAGATCTATTTAAAAGTGACATAATATACCAAAGTTTGTTTTGATGGTGAGGTGAGGGAAAAAGTTCCCTCACCTCGCTTTCCACCGTGCTGTGGGTAACACTGGGTGCAGATGAGCCCGTCCTATCTCGCTCAAGTGACAAGGACAAGGATGTGACCGTTTCAGGAGTTGATAAAATATTTCTTAACAGCCCAAAACCTTCCTGAAGTACTCAGATTTCTTCTCTCCCTTCCATGCTGTTAGACACCTGAAGGTGACCATGCTCGTGCTTGAAGATTAGATGCATATTGAATGCCTGTGCATGAGAGCAAAATGTAGGAAGGCACAAATGAAAATACATGTATATGAGGGTGAAAATAAATTAATGTGTACATTGAAATAGCATAATATAACAAGTGTGTTTTAAAATGTATAAATCTGAGAATAAAAATGTGTAAATTTAAACATGAAAATAAAACTGTGTGAGAGTGACAGTATGTATGTAAAAGAAGAATTTATGGGAGTAAAAGAATGAATTTTGGCTTTTACAGCCTCTCATTAGAGTGGTCTTTACTCTGCATGGCCAAAGCTCTGCTTTGAAATTGTTATGAAAATTACATGAGCCATCTGTTTTACATTATACTAAAGCACTTTTTTTCTTTTTTCTTTTTTCTTTTTTTTTGAGGCATAGTGCCAGTGAGCTTGAGCTTTTCCCTTTTTGTTGTAAATCTGCTAAAATTGTTGATTTTGGCCAAAAGTATTCACTCACCCATCCAAATCACTGAATTCAGGTGTTCCAGTCACTTCCATGGCCACAGGTGTATAAACCAAGCACCCAGGCATGCAGACTGCTTCTACAAACATCTGTGAAAGAATGGGTCGTTCTCAGGAGCTCAATGAATTTCAGTGATAGGATGCCACCTGTGCAACAAGTCCAGTCATGAAATTTCCTCACTACTAAATATTCCACAGTCAGCCATTAGCGGTATTATAACAAAGTGGATGTGACTGGGAATGACAGCAACTCAGCCATGAAGTGGTAGGCCATGTAAAATCTGGAGTCTGAGTCAATTGCTACAGACCGAGCAGCTGCATCACCAAGTGCAATTCAAAGTGGCGGATGCAGTGGTGTAAAGCACCACCACTGGATTCTAGAGCAGTGGCAACATGTTCTCTGGAGTGATGAATTATGCTTCTCCAACTGATAATCTGATGGATGAGTCTGGGTTTGGAGGTTGCCAGGAGAACAGTACTTGTCTGACTGCATTGTGCCAAGTGTAAAGGGGTTATGGTGTGGGGTCGTTGTTCCGGAGTTGGGCTCCACCCCTTAGTTCCAGTGAAAGGAACTCTCAATGCTTCATCATACCGAGATATTTTAGACAACTTCATGCTCCCAACTTTGTGGGAACAGTTTGGGGATGACCCCTTCATGTTCCAACATGACTGCACACCAGTGCACAAAGCAGGACCATAACGACATGGATGATTGATTTTGGTGTGGAAGAACTTGACTGGCCTGCACAGAGTCCTGTCCTCAACCCAACAGAACACCTTTGGGAACATCAGTGTCTGAGCTCACAAATGTGCTTCTGGAAGAATGGTCAAAAATTCCCATATACACTCCTAAACCTTGTGGAAAGCCTTCCCAGAAGAGTTAAAGCTGTTATAGCTGCAAAGGGTGGGCCGACAACATATTAAACCCTATGGATTAAGAATGGGATGTTACTCAAGTTCATATACCTGTGAAGATGGATGAGCGAATAGTTTTGGTAATATAGTGTAGAAGTGGGGCAAAGTGATGTTGTAAATAATGTAGAACTGTCACACAATGTCTGACGAGAGCCAGAGACCGAGGAAGAGACACAACGGGGAGTTTATTTCCTACTTTACAGCCCATTCACTTGCTGCCTACTGCCACCTGTATTTAGTGGACATAAGTGGACAGGTATCAGATAAATGGGTAAAGCAGTATTCTGTTTTTTTATTCCTTTTTAGCTCAGCTGTTTTGAAAGCAAAGTTGAGCGTTTGTCATACCCTTTGCATCGTGGAACACCTAAATTCAGTGATTTAGGTGGGTGAGTGAATACTTTTGACAATACAGTGTATTAAGGGTTGTATACATTGAAAGAGACTTACAGCACTGTGGTGACCAGATTTCACATAGCACTGGGAAAAAGAAGTAATTGAAGTTGATTAACATATGACAAGGTGGTAAATTCATCAAAGTTACCTAGGCAACTGGAATGCCCTTTAACAAACAGCTGTCAGCTTCAAAATGATGCATGATGCGCAAATCACCTTATACAAGTATATGACTTTAGATAAACAAACAATCAGTCGTGTTTTTAATTAAAGGGGAAGGGGTAAAGATTTAAAGACTCAGATCAATATGGTCAGCTGACTATCTTGTGGGAACTCCAAAATAATAGCATTTGAAAAAGCTGTTGGAACAAGAATCTGCTGCTAGCATCACATTACCAGATACCACAGGGAGTTCTGCAACGTCTTGTGTCGTCATGCCTCCTCATTTCAATTTCCTCATTGGAAATACTGTAGCAAGTAACTGCAATATTCAGAGGAGCAGCTGGTCATTGTCTACAGACACTGCTGCTCGCAAGGACATCAGTGCAAGCCACTCATCACTGCAGAGACGAATGTTATCGGCTTCTTGAAATACTGCAGCACACTTTAGCATTCAGGGGAGAATTTGTATGAGAGTTTTACTTCTTACTTAACACAACCAGACTCTCTTCCTCCGTGGATTTTCAATTTAGAAATCTTCCCTCTTCATACTGAATTCCTTCTGTCAAGAAAATGTGAGTGTATGTGGAGGCTTTGCACTGCACTGAAAATTCATTTCCAGCCACTTCAACCAGTGTTTGCCACTGTGTGTAATTAGAACTCAGGTGAGACTGCTACATATTTGTTTTGGAATATTTTTGGAAGAGGTTATATGAGAGTGAGGTCCAATAGATACTGATAGATATCCAGCAGATAGAGCCCAGCTTACAATGGCTGAGCTGCTTGATTTGGGCTTAACACTCAGTCATCCCTGCCTTAATGCTCCTTTAGGCCCTCTAGTGCATTAGTGCCACTGCATTAACACACTGATGCTCTTACCCGAGACGAGCAACCCTACTGCACCACGTGTGCTCCTGCTGCCATCCAACCACCACCATAATGTAGCTCAGATCCAAAGAAGCTGAACCTTTGTGCATGCTGTGTTCAATGCCATTTTCAGTCCTTGGATTAACAGATAGTAAGCTTCATGGTCTGGAGAAGGATAGAGCCAAAGATGATGCTGCGGGACTGTAGCCACTAGCCCATTAAAATGATTTGACTGTCATTTCCGTGCCATCTCATATTCATTTCTATGGAGATTTGGCTGAGCTTGGGTTGTTTTCTGCCATGAGGGATGATGCATTTGCATAGATTTCTGTGGGAAGCTCTTAGCCTGAGTTTACTCAAAAAAGATATTTTAAAGAGACTTCACTTCTATACACAAGTGTATTAATATTCTGGGTTTCAATAAGTTTGATGGTCTATGCTTCAAAGTTTTCAACGCAGGACTGGGTGAACCTTCGCCTGAATTTTTCTCATTTTCTTTGAGAAGAAAATTGGCTCCCTGAGGTGTGAAAGTAAGGCAGGGCTTTTAAAAAACTACCTTAATTCTTTTCAGCACAATATAATATAGACTCTTCAAAGTTGTGTACAGCTTATCTTTGCTACAAGTATACGAAGAAGCTTCTTGTCTCCCTGTTGAATGTGGTCATTCTGAACAGGTCCAAAATTTTTTGCTTTAATATGGTTGGAGACAGGCTGTGCATGCTGCATTGTTTGGAGCATGCAGAGGATGCCCTTGGTATTTTGCATTAGCCACATTTTTCAAATTCTGCCTAGAGTACAATTGTGGTAGATGAGACCACTATTCATCATATGTTTTTGAAACAATAGGTCCTTGATTTAAAACCAAGGTTCTCATTTCTATCTGCCATTATACCTAAAAGGGATCTTTTCCTTATTTTCTGCCACATTCTTTTTAAGGCACTTTTGGATGCTCATATTAAACTCACCGTTCTAAATAAGGAAATAAAATGGAAAAGTAATCTCTATTATTTAAAAACTCAGCCTGCTTTGAAAACCAGGTTTCCAATTTTTTTATCTGTTTTTGTGATTTCACAGATTTGTTTTTATGGCCGTCTGCTACAGGCACCTCACAGCTACCTAAAATGGGCAGGACAGCGCAAAAGCACTCGATTTGTGCAGCCACAGAATTTGGCCGCACAGACGGCTGCCTTTGAGTGATGAGGCCTTAAAGAGGCAGGAGTTAAAACAACTTATTTTAGAGCAGCAGTCTCAAACTCCCAGCCTGCGGGCCGCATCTGGCCCCACCCCCTACTTCCGGTCCACGATTTGATGTGAAAAATATAAGACAATTTGGCCCTTTAAGTTACTTTTTTGACATTTTGCTAACTCCTCTTAATTGGAGGGGAAAGTGAAATGTCAAAAAAGTAACTTAAGGGGCCAAATTGTCTTATATTTTCGACATCAAATTGTGGGCGGGGCTGGATGCGGCCTGCGGGCCGGGAGTTTGAGACTGCTGCAGCGAGTTAGGAGCACATGCCAGAGATTGCATGTGGCATTGCAGTGGAACAATCTTACATATTAACACTTATTGTTTTGGTTTGACAGAGCTAGCTTCTAATCTGTGCTGGACAGTAAGTATTTAAAATTCAGTGAACAGTTTTCAGCTTGGTCTGTTAGTTTGCCAAAGTAAAGGTCATATGGCCAGTTGCTTGTGGGATGTTTCAAAATTTCCATCTGTCTTCTCAACAGACATTGCACGAATATGTATCAACAAGAATGAAAGTCTTGTCCCAGTCTGCCAGGAGGTTCTTTTTTTCTTCTGGTTCTGTGTGGGACACTCATGGCCTTTCTTCTCTGCCAGGGATTTTATGTAATTACATGACGGGTATTTTTGCAATGTCTGTTGCCTCTATGTAGCAAGCAGAGATCACCAGAAAGCCAACTTAGTCTTCCGGAGTAATGTACAAATGCCACTGTGCCCGATTTAATAAGTCCGTGTTCAGTCTGTAATGAATAAAGCTGCAGTTTTCCTGTGATTTTGAAGATTATACTTAGGGGTTTAAAAAGTTCAGTAACTCTGGAAAGGTTTTCAAAACAAGTTTTCTAAACTCAAAGCTGCTTTCATTAAGTTAACGAGTGTTTGTTAATAGTTCTTTTCTTATTTTGAAATAGGTTCTAAATCATAGCAGCATTTAATTAAAAGTTTAATCACTTAATGAAAGTTAGAAAGCATGCAATAAAAATACAAGACATTTTTAAAGACGGACGTCGAAGCAGTCCTAAAAGCCTAAGACTATCTTTTACTTTGAATCTGATTACATGCAGCTGTTCTATAGATACATGACATGCACATTTAATTGGTTCTTATATTTCTTAAACTGCATCGGCTCTAATCAAATGATATCCATGAATGAAAACCACACTCCTTCATACATTTCCCTTACGATGTATTGAAGGGATTTTGAATATTACTTCCTGCGCAGTTTTGATAAGAATGTTTTCAAAATATCTGAGCGTAATCTAAAATGGGATTTTGCATATTCTGATATACTGAAACGAGTGAGACAATATCATCAAAGTAAAGCAAGGCTTTGATCGTTGTTACTGTTTGGATTTTAGGTTTTTTTTTTTAATTCTTGAGTTTCTGCTGAACTCTGATAGTGTACTATACCTGAAGCACTACTACAGCACTTTGACAAAATCCCTTCTTAAAGAGTTTTTGTTGATGTGACTGTTAAAGCTGCTCATACCCTGCTGACCTTTGTTTTCTAACAAACCCCTGCCAATGCACACCAATAATCACATAACTAACCACTGATTCTGTAAAAACCAGAAGAACATATAATCACTGAGCCTTTTTTTGGGGGGGTGGGGGCGCAGCATAATAGTACTGTTCCTTCTTTCCTTCCCATCCTCTCACACGGTGCATTTTCAGGTCAGGTGATGCAAAAATTTGTTGAAAATATTTCGGCTTTGGTGAAAAGCTTGCTTCATGCAATGTTGGAACCTCCAGCAACTGAGATTCCCCTGCAGACTGTGGATTTCCCCAATGACACATACAGAGGACTACATTATTGCTGGAGATGAATGAGTGTTACTTCTGTATACAGACAGAACAAAAAAAAAAAGTAGAAAAGTAAAAGAAATTGCAGGACTGAGACGTTCTGAAAACATTTTATTGTTACTTAATACCAGCTACTAGTTGTACTTTTGAAGGAAGTGGTTATCCCCTGTTAGGGGTAACTTGTTGTAGGTTTCTAAATTGTCCAAAAACAGCCCAGTGTCTGGATTTGCATGAGTAACACAGGACAAAATTTCAAATCACGTTTGGTCTGTCTGTTCTTTCATTCAGCAATACATTGGAAACATTCTGAGATTCTGCTTTGTGTTGACATTGTTACATTGCATCAATTCTGAAGATTGGTTAGCTGCATATTGTTGCCACCAACCTCCTGTTTCATCCATCCATCAATCTTTCCATCCTTCCTTCCTTCCTCCTTTTCCCCAGCCATATTTGTCAGCTCCCCCAGGACATCCCAAGTCGCTCCTAGGCCAGACATGATAAAATATCTTAGCAGTTCTGTGTCTGTTTGGGGTTGGTCTCCCAGTTGGGCATGCCTAGAAAAACCTCCAAGGGGAGGCACCCAGGTATCCTAATCACATGTCCAAAACGCCTCATTTGTCTCCTTTCGACATAAAGGCATAGTGGCTTTGCTTCTAAATGGATGTCTGAGGTCCTCACCCTATCTCAAGGGAGGAAGCAAGCAGGCCCGCAGAGAGACCTCACTTCAATCCTCTTGTATCCTCGATGTTATTCTTTTGAACAATAAATCTCTGGCTACAGGTGTGTGTTGGGACATAGACCGTTTTTGGCTCAACACTCTTGCCACCCTCAAGGTGCAGTACAATACACTGTCTGCCAGTTCATGCCAAGGACTACCTTCACATGTTCTGTCACATCTTAAAAGTGTTCTTCTGGATACAGACGTAGTTACTGGGGAGGATGCCAAAGGCCACTGAACCTATTCTTTTATTTATTAAAGAACTTTTGCTTTGTAACATTGCGTATTACCATGTAGGTTTTAGAAGAAAGGGATGCATGCAGAGGTGGCGCCAATCAAACTGACTGATTGCTTTAAGTGGCCCAGAAGATGTTGCACCCTTGATTACACCACTAGCAACCTGCTCTGTTTACATAATGGTTGGGTCCATTGATTGTTGCTAAATTCTGAGTCTAAAATTTGTGGCCTTACCCGACATTCATTTCAGAGTGATTATTATCTGAAAATCCCAGGAGATCAATAGGTTAAAAGTACTCAAACCGGTGGAGTGGTGCTTTGATGGCCATGCTGGAGCCTAGAAAATCTTTACTGTAACATTAAAAAAAAAAAAATTACCTTCACGCTGTGTAGCAGTTACAGTTACCTCTGAAACTTGAAAGCACATTTTTGAAGGATGGTGTTGGGGTAAAGAGCTTCAAAGAAAATACTACTCCTGGCTTGCTTTTTCATTTCACGGCTGCATTTTGTTTATTCTTTACTTCCTGCTGTTCTTTTGACTTCCACATTTTTGAGTTTATTTGCAAAGGAATTCAAAAACCCAATCTAAATTGTTGAAAATGATGGGGATGAACTCTCATGTAGAAGTGAGTCGCTTAAACTGACAACACAGCAGGTGTTTTACAATAAAACTGCAGCCGGGGTAGCTTCGAAATGGAAATATTCTCTTTTCTTCATTTTGATTTCAGGTCCTCGGTGGGCATCATGGAACCTCGGGGTGTTCATGTGTATCCGCTGCGCTGGCATCCACCGCAACCTGGGTGTCCACATCTCCAGAGTCAAATCTGTCAATTTGGATCAGTGGACTCCAGAGCAGATCCAGGTACATATGCAAATGATATGCTCCATACTATTACTGCTCTTAAGGCTTCTAAATCCAATGATATAACTTGTGCTTTGTAATCTGTTATTATTATTATTTTTTAAATTATCTCTGGTACTTAAAGATTTGCAGTGACCTTTGGTCTTTATGTAGGAGTTTAATCTATGTAGTAATGGTCACAAATAATAGGAAAAACCATAGTTTTAAAGCAGCATAGACTCATTACTTTTACTCTTTGCTTGTGTGCAGCGCCTGCCTGTGCAATTGGAATCAGATGTTCTGCTTTTAAGGATGATTTACATTTGGAATTAGAACATGTGGAACAAAGCATGTGGTCAAAATAATGAAAGCAGTGGGAGGAAAGATTAATTCTTTAGGTTTTTGAAAGTCTGAAAGTCACTTTTTTGTTTCTTTTCTAAATTCACATCCTTTCCCTTTATAGTCATTCAGGAGTCAGTGGAACTTTTTAGTGATTGATGTTCATCCCTGAAGTCAAGAAATCTACCTCCAGATTATATAAAAAGACAATTCCTTATCATTTTTTAATTGCAGTTATCAAACAGGAATCTGGCTCATTCATGTTGGGAATCGAGAACTGTTTTGAAATTGTCCATCATATATCCGCAGTTTTTTCCTTTTATCAGTGCTGGCATGTTTTTTTTGGACAGTTAAGCGCTGCAGAGCGATGACGTCAAACTCGTCAAACACCTGAGTTGCATGCACGCCTTTCTTTTCCCGCTTTCTCTCTCTGCATCCAGGTCAGAGATAATTTAACAGCTGTTACATACAGTAAAAGCTTGTCACAAATCAAGAAAGGAATCAACAAAATATGAGCTCTATAAGCAGAATTGATAACAACATTGATATTGATAACATCTTGTCGATATCCATGCCTAGGGACTAATGCAGCATTAAGTTTTTATACACACATTTGCTCTGTGTTGAAAACCTCTGAGTGGATAAATGAATTGAAATTACACTAATATATTATTGTATATAATACATATTTTTCATAAACATATCATAACATCAGACAAAGGATGGTGAGTATGGAGCTGCCAGACTCAGAGACCTCAGAGGAGGTTCGTGGATGTAGTGAAGGAGGACATGCAGAGGGTTGGTGCAACAGAGGAGGATTAGATGGATCCACAGTGGTGTCCCCTAAATGCAGCAGCCAAAAGAAGATATTATACCAATATTATATTTAGTGGTAGCTTAGCCAAAAACACACAAAAAAACAGGCAGTTTTTAAAGGGTTACTTCAGTAGATGAAGTTGTGCATACACTGAGGGCAAGGTCACTCTGTATGCATGCGTGCTGTCTCAGAAATGCACTATTTAGTATGCATTCAGTATTTTTACACACACACACACACACACACACACACACACACACAGAGTCATTGACATGCATATGCATGTACAGGCTTATCAACACGTGTGCAAATAGACATGCAGAGGGAATGCAGAATGACTTAACACTAATTTGTTGGTGTGGAGCTGTGTTTTGTGGATAACTAGCATGTCACATTGGTTTTATTTCACACATTAAGTCTGCGAGGTGTGTGTGTGCCTGTGTGTGTATGCATGTGCGTCTATGAAACTCACACAGCAGTAGTCGTTTGATGTGTGGTAATGGAAAGGTGTGTGCGCTTGTGCATTTCTCCTGCACTGTGCCGATCCATCAGCTGAGTGTGAGTAGAACGGGGCTCAGTCTGAATGTTAATCACTGTTTTCAATGACTAATTAATTCTGGATGGCTGATTATTCCGACTCCGTCTCCTCCACTTCTCCTATCATCACCCCATTCATCACCCTCCTCTTAATTTAGCCCTGACACATACGGCCAGTGTGTCTTTCACTTGGCATGTGTGTGTTTGTGTGTGCACGGGAAGGAATCAGCGGGCAAATTGAGTCGAATGCAAATGTGAAGTATGAAAGAACTCGCTGTGTGTGTTTGACAAGGTCTTAAATGCATTTCACCGATTGCCTTTTCTGTATTAATGACACATTTCTTTTGTCTTTTTCTCTCTCTTTCTCCTTCCTCCTCTCCTCATAGAGTATGGTGGACATGGGCAACACCAGGGCCAGACAGCTGTATGAAGCCCACCTACCGGAGAACTTCAGGCGACCACAGACAGACCAGTATCCTCCTCCTGCTGTCTCTCTCACTGTTTATTTATTAGTCTCAGCCTCTGTTGAGTTTTATTATCATAAAAACTCATGCAATGGAATAAATCCTCCCTCTCACTACACAGTTTGATTTAAACTGCTGCTGTCACACTACATGAAACTGCCAACTTCATTATACACTGATACAAAATCCTCTGTCAACATACATGTCAGATTTACATAAAACCTCCCTGTGTGACCATATATATCAGCCTATATTTACATGCAAACATAAAAGCTCCTGTAACCATATAGTTACATATAAACTCCTAATGTCACCAAAAATAACTAGATGCTTATTCAGTACACTATACTGGATGTGTCACATACAATACAAGTCAAAAGTTTGGGCACTAGAATTTAGCAAAAAAATGAAAAATATTTTAGTTTCCTCAAAAAAAAAGAAGAAGAGAAAAAAATCTCTGCTTTGATAACCACTTTGCACGCTCTACATTCATCAGCCGGATCATAAAGTCATCACCTGGAGCTTTTCCAGCAGTCTTGATGGAGTTCCCATATACGCTGAGCGCTTGTTGGCTGCTTTTCCTTTACTCTGTGCTCCGACTCACCACAAACCATATCAGTTGAATTTGAGGTCGGGTGATGGGCCAAGTAAGCTGATGCAACACTCCATCACTTTTCTCCTTTATCAAATGGCCCTTTAAAGAACCTAGAGGGCTGCGTTTTGGCTCATTGTCCAGTTGAAGATCAAACCATTGTCCCACTCATCACTGCTCTATGCCGCACAGTGGAAACAGTGCCCTGAAAGCAGGTGTATAATTTATCTGTGTTGAGTTTCTCTCTGTAGTATTGAAAGTCATAACCTCACAACGTAAAGGACCCAGACAGGACTTGTGTTGTGATTTTGCACTGTATCAATAAAACGTTATAATTTTTTTGGACTGCACCATCACTGTCAAGATCCTCCCAGTATGATACAAGTGGTATTTAAATCTTGTTCTGTATTAAATGTCAGGGAATTGAATCAAAGCCATACAGATACAGATCGAGGCTGTTGGACCCGTAACAGCACCCAGCAGTGATGTCATTCTGGACTGAGTAATCCCACAGTCACACTAGTGAAAACAGTGGTCAGAGACTGCAGCACGGCCAAAATTATTGCAACCAGGCGAAATGAATTTGCAATCTCGATTCCTTTGAAGTGAGTGCTTTGAAGACGGGTACCATTTGCTGTCCTCAAAGCGACTTTCGTGCATCAAGACAGCAGTAAAATGACAATTAGATGGGCAGTCTTATCAGTTTGAGGTTGAGTTGGCAATTGCATGCAGTCTGTTTGTGATAATACGATGAGTAACTGTGATAAATCAGCGAAAACTGTTCCGAATCTGTTTTGTTTTGTTCCGAATCTGTTGCTGTCTACATACACAGAAATTTTTTTCTCTGCTAGTCACAAGGAGGTTTTGTCCTGTTTTCACTGTAGTGTGGCTGAGCTGTAACCCAAGGTGCACGACTGGAATTAGACCACTGGAGGTTTTTCCCTTTTCTCTGTATTTAGTTATGTAACTTGTAACAGCTGCGTTTTCTTCCTGTCAAAAGGGACCTCCTCCCTCTCTCACCAAGTGTTTGGTCATGAGGTCATCTAGTGGTGGGTTCAGCATTCTCTGTGTATATTGTATAGTTTTGTGTTACAGTTTGAAGCAGCTTGACATGTACAGTATATTCCTTATGTCCCCGCTACTGCATTAAAAGTGGCTTTATAATTTAACAAGTAATTAATTGTGCCACTTTGAAAAGCTTAAAAACTGTATATTTTAAAGATTTTTTTGTCATAAACCTAAAAAAATATTTAAAGGTTAAGGTAAAGATAAAACATTATATTGTAAAGTTGCTGCTTCTGCTTTATCTGTTATGTTTTCTGGTGTTTCTGCTGGAGATTATGTTTTTAAACTGGTCATCACTGAGAAATAAACATGGAGTGTTTGTTCTTCAAATCGGAACAAGTTAGAAAACTTCAGATGAGAAAAATGCACAGTCCTTGTTTTGTTACAGTATCGAATTTAACTCATTGTTATTATCAGACTTCAGCTGTACCTGCAAACACATCATCACAAATCATTTCCACAGACAGGCTTGCAACTTCTGCGTCTTCCCGCACATTTAAGCAGGACACATCAAGCAGTGTGTCTGTGTACGCAGAGCTCTAACAGTGTTTTCCAGTTTGCCCTTTTCCAAGACACAAAACAAGACAGCTGTGTGGTTAACACACCAGCATATGTTCATATTTCCACCAGCAGACTGAAATAAATAATCTCCCTGTTTGAAATGCTCCTCTAATACCCTATCTTGTATCTGGCAGGCCCATTTGTGCGGGTGGTCATCATTCTTCACTCTTTTGAAGTCCATTAGTTGCTCTGACAGCATCGCCGCTGGCTGAAAGCAGCAGATAACAGACCCAGGATTAGAGGAGCTGCCGCCTGAATATGGGGGTTTCTGTGTGTACTCCTCTGTTTATACTCACACATTATCTTGGCCCTGCTGTTTACTGTGCTTATGTATGTAAATGAGAAATGGACTTTGATTCCTGTCTCCATACTGGCTTTTCTGTTATCAGCTCCTGTGTGTGTGTGTGTGTGTGAGTGTGAATGTGAATGTGAATGTTTTAATATTTAATATTCATATACACAGGCGTGTTTTACATAAGTATGGACTAAAATGGCATTCAAGATTAATGTTGTGCATAGAAAATGTCTTAAATACTTTGAAAATCCCAGTAATGCTGTAGTGTTTTATCAGATCATTCAAATTTTAACATAAACTTTTTCCTTTTTACACCAGATTTTCTTAGTTATTGTTGTGAAAAACTTTGGTTTTGAAATGCAAATGCTGGCAGCTGTAAACAGCACCTCAGTAGCATTTATAACACATCTTTTTCAAATGAGGTCTTTCTGTTGGTGCCCAGTAAAATATTCACCAGTATTAGAGTATTATAAATATGAAATGAATGGATCTGTGTCACCCAGACTAGATTTGATTTATGTCATAGGACAGCATCATCCTCATGTCGGAATCCCTGCTCCGTTTGGTGTCTTTTGTCAGTCTCATCCTCTTTTGTGTTCATGTGTACCTAACCACCATGTCATCAGGCACACATTTATCCACTACAGCTGTGAGTACCATGCTTTGTATCTCAGTAAGGCATCCTAGTTCTGCTCTGATGTTTCTAGTCAACAGTAATAAATAAACGCTGTGTTTGAGATAGAGCCACAGCAGGCTGCCTCTCCCAGCCTATCAAGTAGCTCCACTCGTGCGGGTGGTCATCATTTATCAATCTTCTCAAGTCTATTACTCGATCCGACAGAAGCGTCACTGCTGAAATAGGCAGATAAGAACGGCGGGATTTGCGGCACAGTAGTGCTTGGTTGTGATGGTGGAGGAGTGTGTTTAGGGAGAGTGTAAGGTTGAGTGTATCCTCACATATCTCACTGTCACTTTTTTTTTTGGGCAGGTTTCGTAATGTAAATATTCTCTCCCATAACCTCAATTGTTCATGTTCCCTTTTTTTTAAAAAAAAAAAAAAGATCTGCCAGAGGTTTACTGAGGCGTTATGTGGCGTGAACATTATTAGTCATGTCACTAACAGCATGTGGCAAAGAAGCAAAATCCATGTCTAGACCGAGCGTATTTTATGAGGCTTCCTGCTGATCATGAAGTGTGGAGCGAAGCATTGCACACATGGAAAATCAGACATGTTAATACCTTTTTTTTTTCTTTACTTTTTCAATGTCGCTTCTGTTCAGTTAATAGTTTTTCACATTGGTTTTTAAGTGTATATACATTGTTTTTGCCCTTTTTAAAAAAACTAGGGATATTATAGCTATGCCTAAAGTGCATACTTTCCCTATGTGGAATTTTGTTTCTGATTTCACACAGGATGGTTTTCTGTTGATACATCTGTATATTTGCTCGGACACAATATTCAGTACTGTGCAAAAGTCTAGCAGCCACCCTTAATTTCTTTATAGTTTGCTTCCAAGAAGCCAGACTTTACTGTAACTTTTTTAAGTGGTTTTTTAGCAGTGGTTCTCCAGGCTCTCTGAAGGTCATTCAAAGTCTGTCTTTGGGCATTGGCTGCTTTTCCACTCATTTTCTTCATTTGTTCCCATTTCTTTAGTTCAATATATGAAAAATGGCAAAAACAACACAGTCAGACAGGCATAAAGGTTGCAAAATTTTGAGATATGCCAAATTACACAAGAACTGGACTGAAAATCATTGGTAACAGGTCTTCAGCGATGAATCCAAACAGGAGAGAGGTATATCAGTGAGTGTCTACAGCCATGTCTAAAACGACAAAAGAGCTCTGGAATGTCCTTCAAGAAGCCCAGAGAACTCAAGACTACTTAACTCTTTTAGGAAAGAAAGCTTGCATAAGGGAGTTCAGGCTGTGTTGAACAATAAAGGTGGTCATACCAAATACTGACTTTGAAGTGCATTAGAATAGTACAGACTCTGCTTTTGCCTTATTTACTGTATTTCCATGTATGTTTGCACATATTCCAATGAATCATTGCACATATTTTCCTAGCAAAATATAAAGAAATGAGGGATGGCTCAAGATTTTTGTACATCACTGCACTGTCTATTAAACACAAACACGTGACTTTGTGTGCTTTGCTATGAGTTACTTATTTGGGAGTGCAGTTACATCGTTTCTCTTGGTGGAATCTTGGGCCACTTGTGATAGAGAATTGCTACTTTGCCTTTTAACTTCGGGTTTTCCAGTTTCCTCCCACAGTCCAAAGACATGCTGTAAGAGCCATTTCTTGTCTTTTTATATTGATTTGCATTGTTGATTGTGGTTGAATGTCTGCGTACTAGAGGGCGGTATAAGGTGACAGGTTAAATAGGGTTGTGAATATTGACAGCCAGGTGTTCTGTTAGCCGGGAGGAAGCACACATTTTTTTGACCGTCACCGTGGTTTTAGGTTGCGTGTATCCAGCAATTGAGCCTTTCTTTAGCTGCACGCAAGTTGTTTGTATCGAGCTATTAAGTGCTTATTTGTTATGGACATTAACATGAAATAAATGAGATGAGCTTTATGGATGTTGTGGATGACACTCATTTTTCAACCAACGGAGACGCGTCAATCAAGCAATCACGCCAGCATAGCAGCCCCTCAGTAGCGGCCTGTAAGGTGGTGGATCAAGTCACTACATATGCAGTTAGTGGGGTTAGGTTAACTGGTGATTCTAAATTGCCCACAGGTGTGAATGTGAGTGTGAGTGGTTGTCTGTCTCTCTGTGTTGGCCCTGTGACAGGCTGGTGACTTGTACAGGGTGTAGCTTGCCTCTCACCTTATGACAGCTGGGAAAGGCTCCAGCCCCCCGTGACTACGTTTATGGTTTAGATCAAACAAGCTATTAGTGTCTTTGATAGGCTGTGCAGACTCTAAAATGTTTGAATGTTGTGCAAAGTGTATAAGCATCTATACTGACACATCCGTACTGCCATGTAAATATTTTATTGGTTAGCATCTGTGCTGGCTTTTTTGTGAGCTAAGCAATACAACTATTGCTACTGGTGATCTACTAAAATTAGCTTTACAGAGCTATCTGGGACATGCATATGTTCCTGTCATTGGAGCTAACTTGGTTATTGAGTAAGGTAGCATATATGCACTAAATGAATTAAAAATGTATTTTCTGATAATTGTTTTCTGTTTATTTTGGTTTCACATAAAAGCACATAAACTTGGACAATGAACTCAAATCCATCCACTGTCAAATGTTTCAGCCAAAACCAAACAAGCGTTGCTTCCTTTTAACTCTGTCAACAAATCTTGATGTATTGATCTTCTAATTGTGTGCTCACTTAACATATCACTCATCATTTAGGATAGTAGTGATCCAACTTCTGCAAAGTGTATTAGCATGCCATGAACTGCTCTTTTAGCAGCACTCAGTCTAGTCATGATTTGAGTCTGACAAAACCCCTCTTTGCTCTTTCTGACACTTCCACTTAGTTTGTTTCTGTGTTTTCCAGTCAGCAGTACTTGCTTAGGAATATTCTTAGTCCTTAGCCCAGACTACTACTTGGTCTTAGAGTAATCTGTCTTGATTAACTGTACTTGTGGTGGGTAACAGTGGTCTTGACTTTGAAATGGTGAAGTCCAAACTTGCAAACTTTTGGAGATTGTTGTGTAACCTTTAGAAATTTAGTATACTTCAGAGATGATTCCTTAACCCATAAAAATGGTTCTGTAGCCCAGTGTAGCCAGCGTGAGAGAAGTCAGTTGCTGAGAAGTTACCTTGAAAGAACTGGGGGACCTATTACTTGTTCTTAGCTGGCTGTTCTTGTTGTGGGTAACAATAATGTGGACTGTGGTGAAGTCCAAACTCATTAGAGATCATTCTCTAACCTTTAGAAATGGTTCTGTAAGATTTAGAGGTAGTTCTGTAACCTTAGGATTATCTTGTTTCTTTTTTTTAATGCTTCATGAGCATTATTAACCCTTTTTCTGAAGGCCACACTTTTCTGCTGTTGTGCCAATGAGATTCTTTTTCTGAACTATGTGTTGTGAAGACCAGACTTTTACAGATTCCTTTTCTTGAATTTCTTTTCTTGATTGTCATCCCATTAATTGAAAACATCCAACCATGCATTTTCCTTCGCTTATCTGGTACCAGGTCACGATGGCAGCAGCCCAAGCAGAGAAACCCAGAACTCCCTCTCCCCAGCCACCTCCTCCAGCTTATCTGGAGGAACACCAATTTGTTCTCAGCCCTGCCAAGAGATATAATCTCTCCAGTGAATCTTGTCTACCCTGGGGTGTCCTCCTAGTAGGATGTGCCTAGAACACCTTGCCCAGGAATCATCCTACTTGCTTTTCCTACTCGCTACACCACTTTCCCCTCCTGAGTCACCTGATAGCTTTCCAAAAATCATTTTGAGGGAGTCCAAACGTCTTTTTCTTGGCCTCATTGAACTCCTCCAGCACCCGAGTTTTTGCTTCAGCCACCACCCAAGCCAAGTTCTGTTTGGCCTGCTGGCTGCCTCCAAAGTCCTATAGGTTAACCAAGCCCAATAGGACTCCTCCTTCAGCTTGATGGCTTCCTTCACCTCCGGTGACCACCATCTGGTTACCACTATGACAGGCACCAACCACCTTGCAGCCACAGCTCTGTGTTGTGGCCTCAACAATAGAGGTGCGGACCATGGTCCATTTGGACTCAGTGTCTTCAGACTTTCTCAGAATACAGTCTTAAGTTCTGCTGGAGATGGGAGTTGAAAATCTTGTGAACTAGAAGGATGCCATCACACCCTGCTGCCTCTTACTGAAAGCAACTCCAGACTGGAAGAGTGTCCAGCTGTCATGTTCCTGGCCCGATGGTCAGTGTATTGTGTCCTTTTTTTTCTTGAGGCTCTGTGTCTTGCTATATTTCTGCTGTTTCTAAGTTTGCTTACTGTTAAGATTCTTAGTTTGTTATAGTTTTCTGAATTCTGTTATTAGGTAGGTTCTGTTTTAATTCATTTTTCCTCCCTTTGTGTCATTAGTCTAAGTTGGTTCACCTGTCCTTCCCTGCTGCCTCCACTCTCCCCAATTACCTTGTATTTAAACCCTCAGTATTTCTCTGTTCCTTGTCGTGTCACTATTTGTTTCCTGTGAGCTGTGTGCATCTCTGTTTTGAGTTTCCTGCCTTGGAAAAATGGGATTTTGTATTTTGTGTTTTTGGGACTTTAATAAAGACTCTGTATTGAAGCTGCTTTGAGTTCCACTCTATCTCTCACATCCTGTGCTTGGGTTCGACTCTGCCTGCCGCACAGCCCAACATAACACCAGCCCCTCTCCAGGAGACGGGTTCCAGAACCCAGGCCATACATTGATGTGAACCTGACTATATCTAGCAGGTATCTTTCAACCTCACACACTAGCTCAGGCTCGTGAGCTAGTGCCTGGTTTTAGGTGTAATAATTGTAATTCTGGACAATTTTTCACAATAAATAAGTTATGTCTAATATTTCAGATAAAAATGTTTTCCTCTAATACTGAACCCAGTCTATTTCCACCTTTGCTTTGCAGAATTTCTTTCCTATGACATCTCTGATGTAGTGTATGTAAGCATTGTGCATTTGGCTTTCTTTTGTGCGCTGTTTCAGTCCTTAACCCCCACCTTCAGAGCAGTGGAAGTCTTTATCCGGGACAAGTATGAGAGGAAAAAATATTTCAACAAAGAGGCTTTGGCCACAGCTCCAGTGAGTATCAACAACACTATTTGTACTGTACAGTTTGTCAGTGCATGTTATTGTGTTTGCATATAGAGCTGCCATGGTCAGAGGCCATTTCATGTAACCTCAGTGTCATTGGTTACATGGTGGCTCTTTGGTGCCAGGATGTGCTTTAGACAGAAAGCAACATAAATGTAAAATGACAGCATTTCTGTCCCTTGAGCTTTGCTTTTTGCTGGAAACCTACACATTTTAAGAGCTTTAACAGCAGCAAATGCTACATGCCAACACTTTCTTTAAAAGAGACTTCATATTAATCATGGAATTGCAATGTTTTCTCATTGCTTGTCTTTTTCTGAAAAACCAATAAATTCTGAAAGGCTAAAACCTGCAACAAAGTGTATTTGCAGCTGCTGTAAAAGCTAAAATGTTCTACTCATCATATTTGGCATCTTTTCCTCACACAAGACTTGTGAATGACTTCCAGTGCTGACTTTTCAGTGCCAGAGCCTCCTTGTTGCCTTTCAATGCCCTTATCTTTTAGTCATCCAGCCTGAAAAATTAGTATTTTTTTTACTGACGCTGACCTTTTGTGCACTTTAATCGGTTATAAAATTGATGCCTGCTAAGCTTAAATATGTGGGACGGCAATGAAATCCTTTTCAACCCAAACAATAGTCTTGCTGGATCTGATACAAAGAGTTTCTGCACACAGTTGGAGAATAACCTTTAAAAAAAACCACTGTTATCTTCTGATACAGGTCTTTATCGGTAAGTAGATGTCTGTGTGTGTGTGTGTGTGTGTGTGTCAGTGTCAAGACTGAAGCTCTGCGTGGGTGAAGGAAGAGAAAGGACACAATGGTGTAGGTGTGTTTGTGGGTGGATGGGTGCACATATCCTTGTCTTGTTTCCACAGAGATATCAGAGGTGTGTGCATCTCTGCATGTTTCAGTGAGTGGGCTGTTTCTGTACTGAGTTACAATATGAAGGGTAGTGTGAAACTTCACTGAAGTGGGTGTGATGCAGTCGGAGTGTGTGTGTGTGTGTGTTCACATATGTATCACCTTGTATATTCCCAAAAAACAAACAAAAAACACTTGGCAATTGGACTCTGTGCTTCTGGCTGTTATTATCCACAAACATTATCAAATGTGTATATGGTTTCAGGACAGTTTTATTCAGTCCTGCCAATACCACTCTGGTATTGGCAGGACTGACATACAAGACCTGCAAAACCTGAGAATTGTTAGACTGTAACTAACTTGCAACTGAGCCATTTTAAATTAGATGAAGAGCAATTTGTATTTGAAGCCACAACCTTCATGTTTAACTGAATCTACTGATCATTAAAAAAAAACTTAGAGATTTATATAACAGAATTGATTGTTACCATTTTCATGGAAAAGCTTTTGACTCAACACCCTGAGACAAGTAAAAGGTTCAATATTATAATAAATGTTGGATGGATTCGATATAGCTAGTTAATGCTAGCTTACATGTCATAACACTCGAACAAAACTTTTCTTAAAGTGACTGTGTGAAAAATCTTGCCACTAGATGTCAATGTCAGTAGATTGCAGCCAACTGAATTCTGTTTTCTGATCCCTCCCAATTCAAGTGCCTAATCCTACCCTGCTGTAAGACAAACAACTCTGGCTGCCCTTCATCTGTAGTGAGTGCAGGCTGTCAGTTAGCGGTTTACCTCAGCTGTCAATGCGTGTCGATGTCTGTTTATTCTGGAGGAGGCTGTAAAACTTTGTGACAGGACTCCAATATGAGTCACTGACGCTCACTTCTGTCTGATGACAGCAGTACTGAGGTGAGTGATTGAGGATATCCTGAACTTTCTTGTCAGTAAGCACTGCTGTTTTTGCTGCTGTTATCCAGTGTCAGTGAAACTTTCTTTGAAGTACTTGAGTACAACATTCTTTGGTTTTTCTCTTAAACAACCTCAAACATTGACTGACTTTACTGTATCAGTGCTTTCCCTACAAAGACTAACGGTTTACGGTAGAGCCTGACTGATGCTCGATTTTAGGGAGAAATATGTCAAACAAAATGTGCTAGATTTATAAAAAAGTTTAAAATGGTGGGGTTATCATTTATTACCTTTGATATATTGTGTTAAACAAACAGTTAGCTTCCATTTACCACGTCCTTTAAGAAGAAATCTAGCCATCTGGCAGCCATTTTTAACATATTTTGGTATTTGAAGTTACGCATAATCTTAATAAACTTTAATTTCAGTGGCTGTTCCAACGTGTTGATTCTTATCTTTTTTGTTTCCTTTTGCTGGCATCCTTGGGATCATTGTTCTGTTGCATGACCCAATTTCAGCTGTAGGACAGATGGCCTCACTGACTCTAGGATCATTTGGTATGCAGCGCAATTCATGGACGACTCAGTGACAGTAAAGTGTTATCTGATTTCACTTACCCTAACATTGGCAATCAGAAGCAGTTATGCAAAGCTGGCTATCAACTTGCTAAGTTAACCAGTGTCTTCATATTAAAAGGGTGGCACTGGCAGCATTTGACCAATCTTAACTATTGGTAAGTATTCTGCCATTAATGAATATAGTTGTATTCAGAAGTTCACTCATCATAAGCATCAATGTCACGGTAATTTAGGCTTTTAATAATTTCTTTGAATTGTTCTTTTTCCAGGGTGGAATGATTGCACATCATACATCTTCAATGACTTTAAAACACAAGAATTGGGTGCACAAGTTTGAATTTATTTTGTTTTTCCTGTAATCTACACAGGGTGAAATTACAGTGTATCACAAAAGTGAGTACACCCCTCACATTTCTGCAGATATTTAAGTATATCTTTTCATGGGACAACACTGACAAAATGACACTTTGACACAATGAAAAGTAGTCTGTGTGCATCTTATATAACAGTGTAAATTTATTCTTCCCTCAAAATAACTCAATATACAGCCATTAATGTCTAAACCAGCGGCAACAAAAGTGAGTACACCCCTTAGTGAAAGTTCCTGAAGTCTCAATATTTTGTGTGGCCACCATTATTTTTCATAACTGCCTTAACTCTCCTGGGCATGGAGTTTTCCACTCCTCCATGATGACGTCACAGAGCTGGCGGATATTCGAGACTTTGCGCTCCTCCACCTTCCTCTTGAGGATGCCCCAACGATGTTCTATTGGGTTTAGGTCTGCAGACATGCTTGGCCAGTCCATCACCTTTGACCTCAGCCTCTTCAATAAAGCAGTGGTTGTCTTAGAGGTGTGTTTGGAACACTGCCCTGTGACCCAGTTTCCGGAGGGAGGGGGTCATGCTCTGCTTCATTATTTCACAGTACATATTGGAGTTCATGTGTCCCTCAATGAAATGTAACTCCCCAACACCTGCTGCACTCATGCAGCCCCAGACCATGGCATTCACACCACCATGCTTGACTGTAGGCATGACTCACTTATCTTTGTACTCCTCACCTGATCGCCGCCACATATGCTTGAGACCATCTGAACCAAACAAATGAATCTTGGTCTCCAGTAATCCATGTCCTTTGTTGACATGTCTTCAGCAAACTGTTTGCTGCTTTCTTGTGTACAGACTTCAGAAGAGGCTTCATTCTGGGGTGACAGCCATGCAGACCAATTTGATGTTGTGTGTGGCGTATGGTCTGAGCACTGACAGGCTGACCCCCCACCTCTTCAATCTCTGCAGCAATGCTGACAGCACTCCTGCGTCTATCTTTCAGAGACAGCATTTGGATGTGACGCTGAGCACGTGCACTCAGCTTCTTTGGACGACCAACGTGAGGTCTGTTCTGAGTGGACCCTGCTCTTTTAAAACGCTGGATGATCTTGGCCACTGTGCTGCAGCTCAGTTTCAGGGTGTTGGCAATCTTCTTGTAGCCTTGGCCATCTTCATGTAGCGCAACAATTCGTCTTTTAAGATCCTCAGAGAGTTCTTTGCCATGAGGAACTTTCAGTGACCAGTATGAGAGAGTGTGAGAGCTGTACTACAAAACTGAACACACCTGTTCCCTGTGCACACCTGAGACCTAGTAACACTAACGAGTCACATGACATTTTGGAGGGGAAATGACAAGCAGTGCTCAATTTGGTCATTTACGGGTGTAGTCTCTTAGGGGTGTACTCACTTTTGTTGTAGCTGGTTTAGACATTAATGGCTGTATATTGAGTTATTTTGAGGGAAGAATAACTTTACACTGTTATATAAGCTGCACACAGACTACTTTTCATTGTGTCATTTTGTCAGTGTTGTCCCATGAAAAGATATACTTAAATATCTGCAGAACTGTGAGGGGTGTACTCACTTTTGTGATACGCTGTATACACACGGAATCAAATATATACACACACCCCCACTAAATTTTCCTCAGCAAGTTACACCTAAAACTTTTGGTAGCCATCAACAAGCTTCTGACGTAATTCTGGCTGGATATTTAACCATCTTCTTGACAGAAGTGGTAGAGTTGGTAAATTGGTTGGTTACCCGCATAGACCTGCCCTTTAAGCCTACAGGGTTGAGTTTGGGGCTTTCCCAAGGCCATTCCAGAAGCTTAATGTTAGAATGGGAATTCCCACTCCTGGGAAGATTGAGTCATTGCATCAACACACGTTTGAATGCTCCAGACAAGCAAACTACCAAATCTTCCACTTTTATAGAGGTGACCACGCTTACTAATGATCAGTCAAGTGTATTTGATTAGCAGCAGTTGGCTGTAATTTACCCTCTTAATTCCTAAAACTGTAAGAGTCCTGTGAAAACTTTTTTTTTTTCACACAGCCATACAGAAATAATCAAGTCTGTTAAATAGAGATTGGAGCTTTTTCCTAAAACAAGGATTTTTTTCCGTGGAAGTTATGCTTTTGCCACCACCTGCAGTTGTAGAATTTACTATAGATTACTGTTTGGGATCCTTGAAGTGCCAGGCTACTCTAGGGGCGCTTCAGACGAGGCTTATGGTGTTGTAAACAATTTGAATTAATCCATGTGTGCTGTGTTGGACAGACTATGAGGACACCATTTCTAAATTGTGAGATTAACATACCTGTATGTCTGTAATAGGCCAACATCTGTTGACAATATCAGGGCGTATCCCTCTGGTTGTTTCATATGTTTTTCTTTTAAGCCATACCTTACAAGATTGAACTTAAGCTGTTTTCAGATGTGAACTTTGGACAGTGTTGGGAGAGTCTGGTGCAACTGCTGTATCCCTACTGAAAATACTTCAGTTACCTGCACTATTCTCATACTGGAACAGACATTACACACACTTTGTACTAGAAAGCTCAGAAGGTTAAACTATCAGATCTAATAAAGTACTCTAATAAACTATGTTCCGATCTGATTAAATCTGACATTTGCAGCTCTGTCAGATAATGTCTGGGAAAATTCAGGGCTGCAGGGCCTGTGTGAAGAAAGCTTTACTGTTGATGCCTCTGAGCGATTGCTGCATGAGCATCATTGTGCACTTAAGCCAACAGGTCATAGGCATAAAACAGTGAACCATGGAATATTAGACTAATAGACTGTGCTTGCTCTTCATTAACTGCCAGCTGTCGTGGAAGATTCTGGCAACTTTGAAATTTTTCCACCACTGAAAAAAGTGTGTTTCATTTCAAATACCATATTTTTATTCTTGGACTCTAACAGAATAGCTTTACATTAATCACATCATAATCCTTATTTATCGTATACTGGGCCTTGGCACCCTAAGACAGAAAATGAGGAAAAGCATAATAAATCCTCTTTGACATAAGAAATGAGTCTGCATAAAGGAGAACAAAAGTTTACCAGACTTGTAATTGAGTTATTTGAAAACTCAAAGAATAAATAGACACGACAAAGAATGTGCCAGTCATCCGACAACTGTGGTGGAATGTGTGGAATTCAAAAGGCTGCATCATTACCAGAAATGCAACAGCATCTCATCCATCACCTCGTAGTATTAAAAGAGACCACATCCAGATTTCAACTGCCAGTACCATCCAAGCATGCTGGTTTTAAACAACAACAACAACAACAAAAAAATACATTTTTATACAGACTGATGATATGTGTCCAATACATAAATCAAACCAGTGAATGCCTTAAAGCCATTCCAATACACGCACACATACGCATGCACAAACTATAGTTCAGGGTTACTGTAGCCCGCCTTCTCCTCTTCTTTCTCCATCTGCGTGAAACTGCTTAAAGTGATAATGAGTTGTTTTTAATAATTAATTTGCATATAAAAGCCAAGCCGTCTGTGTGGGTGGCAGAAACAGATCCTAGATCACAGTCTGGCTGCTGGCAGTGCTTCAGAGAAAGCCAGAGACAACACAGAGAGAGTGAGAGCGAGAGAGAGCGATGCGAGGGGGACAAAGTGTTGGGGGATAAACTGAGAAACAGAAGAAGAGACTGAGGGAAACTTAAAGAGAGACACTGCAATGAAATAAATATGCACCAGAGGAAGCCTGCTGTGAACAAGACAGTGTGAATTAATGTAACAGTGTTTGGTTTTTATGTTTCAGAGTGTTTCCTTTTCCCTGAAACATTTTGTTGTTCATTTTGTTTGAAGCCTTGCTAGCTTGAGTGAACAGCGTTGTTGTAAGGATTGAAATTCCATTGTGTCTTTACTGTGCTATTATTATTACATCACAGTGACGTGCGAGCTTTGTATTAACAACTCAACAAGCTGTGAACCTGAAGGTTGCTGTTGTCCCTCCGACAAGTGTAAGCCTCATGTTGGCAGAGATCCCGAGGAGGACCACGGTAGCTGATGATGTTTCACTTGTTTATGTGCCTCAGATGCCTCATTCTAAAAATCAGGAAAATCTGGAAGATTGTGTAATCCCACTTGAGGAAACCAAAGTTCTCTCATACACCAGTCTCAGGTGCTTTTGTGAAAATCCAGAATGACTTAGTTATAATTGACCACTTTAGAGCATTCCTCAACATCCCAAAGGTGCTCTGTTGGATTGAGATTTGGTGACTGTGGAGGCCATTAGAGTAGAGTGAACTCATTGTCATGTTCAATAAACCAGTTTGAGATGATTTTGCGCTTTTTGACGTGGCACATTATCTTTCTGAAAGCAGCCAACAGAAGATGGGCACACCATGGTGATAAAGGAATGAACATGGTCAGCAAGAGCACTCAGGCTCTGGTCTTCAATTGGTACAAAAGAGCGACAAGAAATGAGTGAGACAAGAAATTACACCACCACCTAGGCTGGGCGATATGGGCCAAAGAGAATATCTCAATATTTTTTAGCTGAATGGCGATATACGATATATATCTCAATATTTTTTTTTCTTCCCAGAAGGTATAAACAAAAAGGCACTTTTGAGTCAAAGCTACATGTCCCAAATGTCATACAGGCACTTTTGTTAGTGTTAAGCTGTAGATGTACATGAGAAATTGCTCAAAAATAAAGTATTGGCATATATAAATAATAATGCTCTTCAAATAAATTAATGCTTTTTTCCTCCATAACAAAAGACGCAAAGCTGTGCTATTAAAATGTAAACAGAAAAGCTAGAGAGCAAAAACAGCAAAAGACTACTTATTCTTTAAAAAGTCAGTCTGCAGTGAAGTGGACTTCACCAAGGTGCTTCCTCCTGTGTGTACTCCTGTACGTCTACTACTCTGTGCAAATACCAAAATATGTAAACAGACTGAATGAACAAAATTCCATCCTTCAGTCAGCAGGATTTTAACCAGCTCGGTAAATCCATAGACATATGCACTGACGTATCACAGCAACAGGCCCACCCACTCAATGCGGTGTCTACGTATCCGCTAGCTGCATCACGATTGCACGAAAAAGACCCACTTCGGCTATTAAAGTCACGTGACTTACGGTACAAACCAACTTCCGCTGTGGAGTCGCGGTATGGCGGCGCCCTCTTACCTGCAGTCAGGTACTCTTTGGGGTCCGGGTGATGCCAAAGTGTACAAATGGACGCAGTACAAAGGCTGTATCTCCACAAAACACGGCGACAGCGGAGGATTTCAGGTTTCCAAAACTCTCCAAAAGTCGCCGACGTCACCTGAAAAAGTCGCTAAATTTTTTGCTAGTTGCTTTTTGGGAAAAAAAAAAAGTCGCTAGGGCGGCCTAAATGGCCGCTAAATCTAGCGACAAATTTGCTAAGTTGGCAACACTGCCATATTGTCGCTTCCTGCATGATTTACAGGTGAAGCGGTGAGGGAGAGAGGCGGAGCACTGTGCAGGTGTGCAGAGACAAATTGAGAGAAGAGAAAGGTGAACTTGTGGATCTACAAGTGTGATTGTAATGCAACATAGACTATATCGATATAAATGATACTGTCTCATCTTATATCGCGTATGAAAATATATTAATATTTCTTAAAAACTCAGTATATCACCCAGCCCTACCACCACCACCTACCTGACCTGCTGAGAGAAGGTGGGATGAATCCATTCTTTCATGTTATTTACATCAAATTCTGACTCTACAATCCAAATCACAGCAGAAATTGAGACTCAGGCAATGCTTTTACAGTCTTCTATTGTCCAATTTTGGTGAGTCTGTGCAAACTATAGCCAGTTTCTTGTCCTTAGCTAACAGGATTGACTGACGGAAAGAAGCAACCAGTGGGAGCAGTGCAGGACCTTCGGTCAAACACACAGCTGCTGATACAGGCCAGAATGAGGCGTGAAACAACGTTGGAGGTCATCAGGAATTCAGTAGTGTAGAGCACTGGATTGGAAGATGAGTGTGTTAGGTGCTTTCCCTGTAGTTTATGGACTGGATTAAAATCAGTATTTTAACAGGCTTTCTGTTATCGGGAACAATCATTCTGAGAACAGCTTTACTGGGAATTTAACTGCATTAAACACACTATATGTGAGCACAGGGAACAGGAGAGTAGCAAACAGATGTAAAGAAAACCAATTTCGAGTTTAGCTTGCACTGAAGCTCATAAAGCGACAGGTGATGGGACTAAATAAGCATTTTAATGTGATTCTTTTTTCACCACTTACTGCCCTTTCTGAGATGTTAACAGCGCTAGTATAATTCTCTGATTAAAGCCACCAGACTCAGTTGACAAAAACACTAACTTTACCTCTCAGAACACAGAGGGTTGCTGTTCTACAGCTCTGTCATTTTGGTATATTAACATGGCACCTAGGGCGGAAAAAGTTTACAAAGGACTCTATGCAGCCCTTCAGTGGCATTTCGAACCACCTTTTGCTGCAGTAAGTTAAAATAATTGTTTTCTGTATGACTTTAGTCTGTCAGGAGGAATTTGACTCACTCTTCTTAACAACATTGCTTCAGTTCATTGAGGTTTGTAGGCATTTATTTATGCACCAACTCTCTTGAGGTCCCACCGCAGCATTTCAGTCAGGTTGAAGTCTGGACTTTGACTGGGCCATTGCAGCACCTTGATTCTTTTCTTTTTCAGTCATCCTATTGTTTATTTGCTGCATAATCAGCTCATCTCATTGTACATTCTGTATAATGACAATAAAGGCATTCTGTTCTATTCTATACTCGAGCTTTAGCCAAACTTTAGCTATCAGACAGATGGCCTCAAATTTGACTCTAGAATACTTTGGTATACAGGGGAGTTTATGGTCGACTCACTGACTGCAAGGTATCCAGGTCCTGTGGCTGTAAAGCAAGCTCAAATCATCACCCCTCCACCACCATGCTTGACAGCTAGTTTTGAGGTGTTTGTGCTGATATTCTGTGTTTAGTTTTCCCTAAAAGAAGTGCTGTATATTATGGCCAAATATGTCCACTTTGGTGTTGTTGGTCCAAATGACAGACGTCTTGTGTTTTGTTCTGATGCAACTTTGCAAACCTAATTGCCATATTGTTTTTAGAGGGCAGAGTTTTTTCCCCTGGTAACCTTCCAAACAAGCCACATTTAACTTTTAACATTTAACATGCTAACTGAGGCCTGTAGAATCTGAGATGTAGCTCTTGCGTTTTCTTGCAGTTTCTCTGAGCATTAAACCTTGGGGTGAATTTGCTGGGACTTCCTCTTCTTGGTAGATTGTGGCATTATGTTAACACATACCTGGATGTTGCAGACCAGCAAACTGCCAAAACATCTGCTTTTATAGAAGTGGTCACGATTGATGATCAGCTAATCACATGCACTTAATTTCTATGGAAGCAGTAAGGGTGTACTCAGTTTTTCACAGAACTGTGAAAGCATCCGATTCAGAACCAGCATGTTAAAACACCAACACAAACACACTTATACAAAGTCACACATTAACACAAACAAACTGACTGATGCAGTAGTAACCTAGCAGGTGGTGGCTTTGAGAGAGTGACTTCAGTTTCTTTTCATGCGTTTTGCTGCTGCCGCTATTCACAGCATTATGTTTAACATCCCTTTTAGCAGCATGCTGTCACTCTGTCCTTCACACATACCCTGGAAGTTGTGAGCAGTGAGGGACTATGAGTGCATTTTAGCTTAATGCCTAATGGTTATCTATTTTTAACATCTCAAGTGGAAAAAAAATGAACTGACTTGTAAACCTGGAAGGTGGTCTGTTTTCCAGGAGGCCAAAGGAATGCTAGTAGTAAGTGACCTAAATATAAGTTTACAAGTATATAAAAATCTCCGAATGCCAAAAAAAAAAAGCATTCTGGGCCTTTAACTGAATATTAGGCATGCAAAAGGTTACGCTGACCTAGCTCAGAACTAACTCAGATCTGGAATCCTGTTGCTTCAGAGCTAGGCCTGTGCCATATCACATTGTCCACAATAATACTGGTATAAATTTTTACGTGACATTAAAGTGTTATATCACATTCTCAATGATAAAGCAATGACGTGTGTTTACATTTTCTAGCACGCACAACAAGCGTAGGCATGTCTAACAGCGAGAGCCATGTGCCAGGCTCTGCACGGATTTAGTGAAGAGGGAGCTACTTAAACAACCTTCCACAAAGCACAGTACTTTGCAAAATATACAAGAAAACTGTGATCACTAAAGGTTGGAAACAACACAGTTGAGTCACCACTCAAGGCAAAAACACATCAAGTACAACCAGGCTATGAAGACATGCAAGGAGGAGATGCTAGCATCTAGGGATGTGCGGCTCAAAAGTGAGCAAATGACTCAATGAGCATGGCTGGCGCATGTGCTAATTAGATTCCATATGACAGGAGAAGCAAATGTTGGATGGGAATTACTGATGGGGTTACATAATGGAAAAGCAACTGGTTAAAAAAGCTTGACTATACATAAAAATATTTAAATTTTATTATGTGAAAATATTGTCCAGGCATTAGTTGTTGTTAGTATTAAGCAGTCATGAAGTTTTTTTTTCAGAAGTTCTAAAACATTTTTGGTGTCAAGTGAACCAAAACGTAATGTCCTTGTGTGCATTATTGTCACCTGGTTGAAAGGCTTGGTTTCAAGATTTGAAGGCCGGTCTTTTGCTGAGTTCAAATACTGATATGATTAGCGGTGGAACGGGTCACACAATCCACGTATCACGGGTTTGGGGTCACGGTTTTTGGTTCAGTTCGGTATACCTTAGTATGTCAGTAAAAGTTTTAGAATAGAATAGAATAGAACTTTATTGTCATTATACATACAACGAAATTAAACATCATACAACAAATTACACAACGTCATTCCATCATAGTATAACGACATTTCGTTCAGACAACCATCCAAGAAAAGGACAGACAAGACTAACATAAGGGTGATGGGTGTCTGCAGCCGCCGCTAGTACAGTCAATCCCCGAAAATGGATGGAAGGGATGGAAGGGAGCCAGCGGAGGCGAGAGGGGGAGGGGACGGGCTAACTGTGGGGCTGACTCAAGCTCCCCTCCTCAGCTAACAGTTCTGATAAGATGTAGAGTTCCTCAGCAGCAAGGTCAAGGGAGGTCAGTCCAACACAGATCAGGAGAAGACAGGACAGTGGGGGCGTAGAGCATCTATTTACAAACATCCAGGAGACCATTTGATAAGCGGCAGTCCAAGGCCGCCAGGGAGCCAAATTTCTGATTCCACGACTTGTTTTGGGTACAGACTGTACTGTTTAATTTGTTGACAGCCTTGAGTCTTTCTGGCACCTCTCTGTGGCGGAAAAATCCAATTTATCCGAATCTTGTGGTTCGTTCCTTCGCCGTGACACTACGGCCAGGCACGTCATCTTCCACGCCACCCAGGAATCCATAACATAGCCAGCTGGAATGTCAATTTATAAGAGGGAATAGCGTTCTCCTTCCCCCAGTCTGCTCATGGTGAAAATTTGATCAAAAACAATGGTGTTGAGAGGCAAGCTGACCAGATCCATAATTATAAATTATAGTTCGGAAGTTGTGTGAAGAGAGGCTCTATGCAGCAAGCAGCAAAGCAGGGTAAAAAGGAAGGGCTGAGGAGAGAAGAAAAGTGCGACCGTCTCCGCTGAGAGCTGAAGGTGGAAAAAAAAAAAAATTACGTTGCATTGTGAGTATGCAATGAAATTTTAATAATGACATCACTGGTAGCGTACAAGCACCCAAAACATGTAAGCGATCTCTCCCATGTTCACATGTTATTGGTCTAATTAGCCCCTGCTATTCCTGACTTATTTTGCCAGATCGGGACACATATGCTGAAATCCCACATCCTCTACCACAGCACAAGATTGCATATCTTTAGTTATGAATCTTCCCAGCGCTTTTGTTATGGCTTTTACCCCATCTGACTTTTCACCGAGAGGCTGTTAAAAAGCTGCGAGGAGCAGAAGTTGTTCTTTCCCACCAGAGTCTCTTTTCCTTGCGGTGTCAATAGACACATTAGGGCGATGTCTCCGTGGGTGAACGACGGTTGCCGCTAGCATAAGCAACATTGTTGCACGGTGCTTACAAGTTGCAGTTTTATCCACCAGTTTCTTACTGCTGTCATCATATGTAGCACTAAATCCAAAATGGTCCCACACAGCAGACCGAAATGATGTGTCCTCTGACTCTGGGCTTTCTTTGTCTGCTTGCCATTCCACACCTTTACTGTTACACTAGAACACTTTACCTTTCTGCCCCTTCATTTGGGTTACTGGCACAAGGTTTTTTTTACAGATGACCTGAACTGAACAACACACATTTCTCAAACGTGAAATGAATGGGATGGAATTTTTTCATGAACCGTTCCATCTCTAGATATGATGCGATGGCTTCTTGGCATTTCTGAAATTTTGTGGTGAGAAAAAAAAATTGCATCTTCTAACAGTCTTGTTGATGCTTGTAGGTCATACTGCTTGAAGTTCTGGGTTTTTATTTGTTTACAAAGCCAATAAAAAGAAAGCTAGAGAGGAAGCAGTGTTCTTTCGTCGTCACTCGCTTTTCATTGTTTTTCTACTGCCCGTGTAACGTGCTCTCATTGTTCTGCCATGAGTGAATTAGTAGGATTGTGTCTGTGTATGAACCACAAATAATTTCAGTATTACTGGAATCAACAATCCATCAAAGTGCATCTTGCAAACCTTCTGTGATGAGCACAGTGATTGGCCTAAAAATGTCACAAGAGAGCAGCGCAGTCGCCTTGGAGGAAGACTGCTGATTTTCAACCTTATTTGCCTGTGTTAGTCATAGGCGTGTCCTGCCTGTTGTGTCCACAGTACTTACCAGTGTTGTGTGTGTTCCAGCAGCCAGCTGTGGCAGCCTAGTTAACTTCTGCCATCCTTTGACATGTTGTATTCTGACGTCAGCGGATAGCAGATGAGCTACAGGGAAGGTTAGGCAGAGGTCGCTTTAAGTTTTTTTGGTTCAACAGAACAACACAGATTTCTCATTTTGTGAAAAGGAGAGGTTAACAACTAGATTGCAGTGAACTATTGAGACAATTGTGAAAGTTACATAAGTCAAATTTTATTAAGTTTGCATTCTGTTAAACTCTACCTTTTTTAGAAATGAGCAATTAGATATTTAGACAAAATAGACATTGAAGCCGTTTGAGGCAGTTGATCGACCAGCTATTAAGGGTTTGATTTTCTCTGAAAATTATCCTCAACAACAGGGCTGCCATCCTGAGGGACTTTGTTCCAGACAGACAAGCGGCTGCTGGCTAACCAACCAGAATAAGTGGTGGTTGACAAAAAGGAGGATAACAGACAGCAGTTGCTATAGATGTGGCTGATAGTAGCAGAAATATTTAGAAGGTGACACCCAAAGTGGTCCCAGTGATAAAAGCAGCATTAGGAACTGTAACCACAAACAGGCTCCAGCAGATCCCAGGCATGACATCAGAGGTCTGCGTCCAGAAGACGGCGGTGCTATGTTGGTTGCAATCTTGCTGCTAGACACTTGGTTCTTTAAATACTAATTAGCAAAATTAAAAGTGAAAATGGTGAACCTAGTTAATTTTTTACAGTATTACATCAGCTTTCAATAAGATATATGTAGGGATGCAGTAATAGGTGCAGTCCCCGAGCAGTGATTAAAATAAATTACTGTATGTCTATTCAAATGACAAGAATAGGGGGAAAAATGAATTCTTGCACAGTGCATCAGTTGCTGTTTCCAGCAATAGCAAGCTAGCGGCATTATCCTTGAAAGTTGGGCATCTGCTACTTTATTTTTTTTTAATCTTGCATTTTGTGTTTCCTCACATGTTTTAATGAGCCTTCCTGCCACAAGAACCTGCAGCTTCTCTGCTCATGAGCCAGTTCATACACTCATCCTCACATTTGTTTGCCTGATATTAGCCATGTTCCCAGATTGTCTGTGAATCTACACACAGTACATACAGTTTCAAGCCATTTGTCACTGCAACTTTTTAACCCACAACCTGGTTCAAGGGGCTGTTCTCAGACCAGTTACATGCTGAGTCTTGTCGATTTCATTACTTCAGCTCTCTTTGCTGAGAAAATAGTACAACTCTTAAAAAACACTCAGACAGTAATGGTAAGTTGAGTCATATGTGCTACTTCTTGAATGTGTGTGACAGATAATTTCAGCCCAGCTGGGGGGGGGGGGAGAGAACACAACATGTACACTCTTACCATGTTTACTGCAGCCTGTACCTCACTAAAGAGCTCAGTATCCAAAAAAAAAGGCTCATTAGGAGGTGTTTTAGCTTAGACCATTGCAAACACTTGCCAAGCACATGCTCAAAGGGATCAGTTGGGTAACACTCTCATTAATAAGATTTGATATGCGCACCTTTTCATTTGCCAAGTCTGAAAGCTATTCATCTCCAAAACATCTGTTTATTCTCAGTGTCTTATTGTAAGGAAAAGGCCCTAAAATATTAGAGAGGAAAACTCCAACAATCTCATGTTACCCTCTGAGCAAGCACTTGGTGACTGTGGGGAGGAAAAGCTGTTTTAAATGAATTACAATAAATTATAAATGAAAGAAACCTCCTGCAGACCCAGGCTCAGGGAGTGGCAGCCCCTCTGTTACAGGGGAAAAAATTCTTACCAATTGTATTCAGTTTTAGGAAAAATCTTCCACAAATGTGGGATTGTGAGGAAATTTATCACCACAACTAGAGATGCACCAATTGTAATTTTCTTAGCCAATTTAGATTTTTGCAGGGATTACTATGGAGGGAGTTGGAGGAGTTATGGAGCGGATAAAGAGTGGAAAGGCAGTTGGTCCACATGCCAAACCTGTGGAGGTATGGAGATGTCTAGGAGAGAGGGGAGGGGATCAATCTTGGAAGTGAGTGAGAAGATGCCAGAGGAATGGAAAGGCAGTGTACTGGTACCAATTTTCAAGAATAAGGTTGAACAGAGCTGTAGTAATCACAGAGGCATGAAGCTGAGCCATACCACGAAGCTATGGGAAGGAGTTATTGAAGACCAGGTGGAGAAGAGACTTGACGATCAGCGTGCAGCAGTATGGCTTCATGCTAGAGGGAGAGCACAACAGATACGATGTTTGCTTTGATAGTGTTGATGAGAAGGTCAGAAGGAGCTGCACTGTGTCTCTGTGGATCTAGAGAAAGCAAGAGAGAAACTCTGCATGAGGAGTGGCAGGACACGTATGAGGACAGCAAGACAGTGGTGAGGTGTGCTGTAGTAGTGAGAGATGGGTTCAAGTGGGGGTGGGATTACATCACGGATCAGCCCGATTAGGTGGAGCTATCAGGCAGGAGGAAAAGAGGAAGACCACAGAGAAGATTCATGGATATAGTGAAGGAGACCATGCAGAGGGTTGGTGTGACGAGGGATAGGGTGAGATGGAGGCAGAAGATCCACTGTTGCGACCGCTAAAAGGGTTTAAACTGGGTTAAACTTTGCAGTCTTAACCCAGAGTCAGGGGCTTCCATGCTAATGACAGGCATGAGTGCATGCATTGCCTGTGCAGTTGTGACATGTTGGTGCATGCATGAAATGGACTGGCTCATAATTGGACTTAAATAAGACTGACTGGAAATCGGCCGAATCGATGCATCTCTATCTACCACACATATCTCAAGGTCGCTTAGCTGACTTCTTTGTGAGAACACTGTGGAACTATATTACAGCTCAAACACCTAAAACTATCCCTCAGCCCCCATAATTCTTGTTTTATTAGTCTCTGTGTAACTGTTCCACTTTTCCTCAGTGAGTGTTCTCTGCAAGAGTACAAATGAAGCTGTTAAAGGTCTGGCCAGCAGACAAATTTCAGCAAAGATGTTAACCATTTTTCTCTCACTATCAGCACTCACCACAGTAAAGAGCCAGACACTTCTATCTCCAAGTCCTAATATCTATTCAACCTCTGTTCATCCTCTTTCACCCAGCGCGTACTGCTCTTGTTATCTATCCCCCCTTGCCCTCCCCTTCCTCTGTGTCCCTTTAGCCTCCTCTTCTTACCCTCCAGCCTCCTTTATCCTCATCATCAGCCCATCTGGGCCTGTTTAGTATTGATGTCTCCAGCAGCATCAAAGTCAGAAGATGAGGAAGTTTTAAAAGAAGTGTGTGTGTGTGTATATATATATATATATATATATATAAATATATATATATATATATATATATGAACCTTAAAAGACATAAACAGAATAAGTAGGGGGTGAGAAAATGTTCTGAATTCACATTTCAGTTGTGCTGCTTTCACCACCACAGGCAACAAGAGCAGTAGAAGAGGGAGAGAGAGAAAGAGGAGTGTAGAAAGATGAAAAATGAAGAAAACAGTTCTCTGTTCTGGCCTCAGAAAGACATACAGTAGTCAGCGTTACTTTCTACCCTAAGGTGGTTTAGAGAGCAGAGGAGGAGGAGAGGATGGCTCTGAGAAAGGAAAAAAGGTGGGTTGATGTTAGTGATACAGTATAACCTCTTTCTTGTATTTCCCAGGCAGTTAAATGCTAACGAGTATTTTGGCATGCATCACTTTAGCCTCATTTTAGCTTCCAACAAAACAAACAGTGTTGTGTGCAGGGGCTTAACAACAGTGTGCTGCTAGAACATTGTAGCTTGGTTTCAGACAACAGGACAGAGACCCACAGTTCCTTTTTTCTTTCTTTTTAAAAACTTGATAGTACTTCCGCAGGCTGGTGTTGGGGTTCTATGTAATCAAATGCCCAAACCACCTCAGCTGGCTCCTTTTAATGCAAAGGAACAGCCACTCTACTCTGAACTCTATTGAGGTGTACAAGCTCTTCATCCTTTTTGAATTCAGGGACATACTTTGCTGTTTTGGATCCTCCTAGACAAAATAGTTATGAGAAAGTACTGCAGCAATATATTTGGTTGCAGCTTCAAATTCATAGTTCTCGCTGTAAAGCTCCCATCTCACAGCGAGAGAGTTCCAAGTTGGCCTTGTAACGTCCTGGATTAAATTCTGACAGTGTCAAACTTGAGGTCTTATCGAGCTTTATTAGATCTGTGCTGCTCACTGTGGCGTGCAGGGAACTTAACACTGATGGAATCTCGCAGTATGTGGGTGCCTCAAGGCTGAGAAACTCTGTGTGGTCACTAAGGTCCACGATTCTTAACAATCCAGTAATTAAGAAAAAAAAAATCAAACCACAACTCATAGAAGATGGTTTGGAAGAGTCTGAGGCTGGACGTTTGTTTTATTTTGGACTCATCAAAGCAAATGCTGACAAATTTACAGATACAGTCTCTTCACAAAAGTTGTATAGTTTCAAATTGTTTGATAGTTTTTTTTTCTCCTGCTGAAATATAAAAACTTACTCAAAGTTATGTTTTGAAAATGTAAAATAGACGGAGAAAACTTTATTGTCAGTTTGACCAGTTGCACTGCAAATCACCAGAACTATTGCCAGCAAACATTCCTTTGTTCATCCATTTCTATTTAATACAATAAATATATACAATTAAAAAAGAAATTGAAATACAGAAAATAAATGCACACAAACTTCCTCCTACTACAGATCCAATAGCAGATGTGCAGGTTGTGTCTGATACTGGGAGAAGCTAATTTTTCATTTGTTTGCTGGGATGTCCTACATTTTTTGATTTATGCTATGAATTTCACAATCATTTCTTTATATTTTGCATAGAAGCCAGACTTTCACCTACTGTAATTTTTCAGTGTCATCCAAGCTTTATGAAGGTCTTTCAAAGTTGTTCTTTGGACTTTTAAATCAATTTATCATCACAGAAAAGTCCCAAATATGCTACCAATGCAGTAAAAGCAGGCCTGGATACAAAAACACACAACAGCACACTATCAGTCAGGTATCGGCCTCCCAGAGCCCAGACTTCAACATCGCTGAAGCGGTGTGGGATCATCCTGAGAGAGAACAGAACAAAAGGCAGCTGACATTCATAGAAGAGCTTTGAATGTCCTTCAAGAAGCCTGGAGAACTATTCCTGAAGACTACTTAAAGAAATGACAGGAAGCTGCCTCAGAGCGATCACACTGTGCTGAACAATAAAGGTTGTCATACCAAATATTGACTTTCAAGCTCTGCTTTAACCTTATAAACTGCATTTCCATGCATGTTTGCACTTTTCATAAAATTGCTGCCTTTATTTCCTGTAAAATATAAAGAAATGAGATTTTGGCACAGTACTGAATGACCAAATTGAAGTGTATTAAACCGGTTTTAAGTTTATGGACATGGGGGTAGGGAAAAGGTCTCTGCAATGTAAATGTGACTGAGGCAGCAAACCTAGAAGACTAGCAATGAAATGGCATCTAGACCACAATCTCTTCTCTAAGGTAGTTTTTGCCCTTAAAATTACTCCAGGGATTTACCACACAAATTTATTTTATCCAAAGGCAGAGCCACTTTCTTTCTTTTTTTAAGAATCTCTTACTCGGAGCGCATAACATATATTTAAAAGAATAACAGAGTGGTTTGTGGCAGGCCGTTTACTGCATTTTAAAATTGTGCAGTCCATACCTTATTTGTAAAACTAGTGATAGAACATCTGTGTTACCCTTTATAAATCACATTATTAATGTGTTTATTTATTTATCATCAATCTTAAGAAAGCTGGGATAGTCATCCTGCCTCTTGAGCCACACTCACACACACCGATTAAAAATATTACTGTATAGAGGGATGTCTCTGGTTGGGGTAGAAACTCTGTGTTTGTGGGGGCTGGGAGAGCTCTTTCTATTGTCATTAACGCCATGTTAATTCTCTCCTACCTGACTGGACTAGCAGTTTTTGCTAAATAAATACTGTAATATCTGGCTGGACACTTTTGTGGGACATGTGTCTGTTGATGCTTTTGGTTGCTTTCACAGCGGAGCAAAGTTTTAAAGGCCAGGCATCTTAGCAAGTGTTTGAGGTGTGACTGGAGTTTGATTCTGCAGCCAGGGGTGCTGCTGAATCTGCTCCAAGGTGACGTGCTGTTTTGGGTTTCGAGCTAAACGCTGCTCCAAAAAATTCTGTCAGTCTGATTAGAGAGAGGACAGAAAACAAAGCAAAGATCAGGATGGAAACTGCAGCAATCTTTGGAACTTGTAAGGAAAACATTCATACAGTGTCAGCACCAAAACACAGCTATTCTACCATTGTCTCACCTTGGGCTAGGCCATTGTTGAAATAAATTCTCCCGTGGAGGAACTTAGAGGTGGTAAATTCTTGCTCTCCATCCAGCATTTCATAAAGCAGTGTGCCCAGCCGCCAGACTGTGGTGGGGAAGCCTCATACCTCCTGTGTATAAAAAACACTCCGGACGGTCGTACACTGAGGTTCCTGCAATGCACAGACAGAAAGGAAGGATGAGGAACAGGTTCAGACTGAAATCAAAATCATCACTCTGCAGAGCAATGGATGAATGAAGAACAGAAGCCAGATGCCATACCAGAAAAGCTGGAGTATGGTTGTTCCTGTACGTAGCAGCTACAACCAAAGCTCTATGTCTCGTACTGAAACCCTTCAGTACGAGTCATGACCCCATTCGCGCCGGCTTCATTGAGCATGTTTTCGGCCTTGATGTCAAGGTGGAAAACACCTTTGATGTGCATTTTTAAGGCTGAATCCAACAGCTGCTTTATGATGATCTGAAACACAAAGAGGACAGTCATTGAGCTGAAGAAGGGACTGATTCCCATCAGTGTGGCAACTATCAAACAAGCTCTGGGCCAGACTTCAGTACCTTAGCAACATCTTCCTCCAGGGGTCCACCATTGTTCTCCATATAGTTCAGCAGGTTCACACATGGGGCTGGTCTTTCCATGACCAGAAGAACCTTCCACTCTATGCCATACCAGTCTAATAATGACATGGGTGATGTCTTCCCGTGTACGACCTAAAAAAAAGAAAAGAAAAGTGAATGAGTGCATGAGGTTTTCTGTCTGGTTTCCTCATCAACAGCAAAAGTACAAGAAGGTGAAACATTTTTAAATTTTCAAATCACTCACCGCTGGTTGACGATCCACATGTTCTTTAAGGATGTGTTTGATCGCCACCTCAGTCGGGAGTACTTTGGTTAGTGCAGGGAATTGTGGCAGTATGCAGATATAAGAATATGTGCGTTATATTTATTGGTAAATTATCTGCTTTTCTCCTCCCAGCATAAACTGAACCAAAGCCTCCTTGTCCAAGCATGTCAAGCTCCAGGTACAAACACAGATACACGTCTTAGTGTTGGAAATGGTAAATGAGCTGTTTTTTATATAGCACTTTTCTGCTTTACTTGAGGACTCAAAGTGCTTCATACAACATGCCTCAACTCTAATCCCCCTGACTTGCTTATGCTATCTTGAGATTAATAATAATAATAATAAAAAAAAACCCACATATGAACTTGGAGAATTATGTTTTCCTTTTCTCACATGTAAGATGCATGCAGGAAACAGTCAAATTCAAACATGTTTGCACAACTAGAAAACTTGGTTTATTTGAAGGAGCTGACAGGAAAGAGCGTGTAGAAGGAAGCACAAACGGTCCCCAATCACTAGCTGTGAATTCTCACATTGACTCACTGTGTGGACCTAAAATAATCTGTTGTCGTTAACATAACTTTTCTCAAACAAAAAAGAAAATCCCAGATTCTTCCACAATATACCTGTCACCTTCCGACTTCTTTGCACACAGCTGTATAGTGGAATGTATCCAATCCTACTCAATTGTGTCTGTCTTAGCGTTTGCTAGAATGATGTTAAAGGGGGCGGCAATCATGTAAATACTCAGTATTTTGTGTTGGTCATTAAAGAGTGTCCATCAGCTGCTAAGAAGCTCCGCTTCACATTTTTACAAAGCACCTGGAAGCTAAACACAGCTCCAAAACACTGTTGGTGAGACCTGTTGTGTAGAATTAGGATGAACAGAAGAAATAGATACACATTATATACTGCACAGGAATTACTTTCAGATAAAATAAGTAAACAAATTCTCTTTTTCCTCCCTCAACTGTCTAATTCTTCTAAGACGGTTATCAATAATCTAAAACTAAAACCATTCCAAAACCTTAATTATAACAGTTCGACAACACAGGAAAAGTTTTTTTGTTTTGTTTTTTGTTAGATGATTTGGGATAATATCCCAGCTACAAGCTTTCCTCTTGCCACTTCTGAGTGTTCCATAAAAGATCTTCCAGTCTACCTGCCCTATCTTGTCTAAATTCTTCCTTCAGATTTCTTTTTTAGAGTCTTTTTTGAGACAGTTTCGCTCCGTGTGTATGTACTTAAAGTCTGTTGGGTAGCTCAAATCCAAATAAAGCATTTGCAATGCTCCACTGCTGTGAAACACTTCCACACCTCTGATGACGACTCCAACACCTTCCAGGTCATCTCTGGGTTCTGCATGTTCACATTTCACAGTGTGAAAACTTATGCTGTGTTAATGCTGTCCTACCTGTCAGCATACGCCGTTTTTGCACCTATAAATAAATACTGTGGGATTCGGATGGACACCTTCACAGCGGAACAGAGTCCATCCATCCATCCTCTTCCGCTCATCCTGTTCAGGGTTGGGGGGAGCCTATCCCAGCTGTCATAGGGCAAAAGCCAGGGTACACTCTGTACAGATCGCCAGCCTGTCACAGGTCTAATACAGAGACAGACAACCATTCACACTCACATTCACACCTATGGGCAATTTAGAATCACCAATAAATCTAACCCCAGTAACTGCATGTCTTTGGACTGTGGGAGGAAACCGGAGTACCTGGAAAAAACCCACACAAACACGGGGAAAACATGCAAACTTCACACAGAAAGACCTCGGCCAAGGTGGAATCAAACCCAGGACCTTTCTTCTGTGAGGCAGCAGTGCTAACCACCACGCCAATGTGCCGTGGAATAGAGTGTACAGATGAATCACAGAGGAGATGAACTAAGTGACCACTAGTGACAGACACCTCAGCACATCGAGTAACGCTGAAAGTTAGCAGCATGACTGCGATCGTTGATGCTGTCACTGTTCATTACAAGCCGGCGCGCCAGCGGCGCTGGGTTATTTGTGTTGTTGTAGGGGCCAAATCTTGTGGTCCCTCCCCTAAAGGAGCTTTTCACTGAGTCTTCACCCTGAATGTTTTGAACAGAGCTCCACAGGTTTCTGCTATATTTCTTTAGAGCAGAGTACACATGCGCAAACATCATTGTTGTGCGATCCCGCTGCTCTCTGTCCTATCACATCTAAATGTGCCGTTCACTTACAGAACCCAGCAATAATCAATTCACGTTTAAATTTCAAATTTAATTTTTGTTTAAAAACATTAGCAATGTGGTCAAATAATTGTTCCATGCTTTCATGTTCATTAGTCAGCAGTAACCATCAAGTGCAAGCAGCTTGTTACAGTAGGTGTGCACATCCTCTGCTTTACTGGCTGCAGGCAAATATTTATGTTAGTGTTTTACAGAAAGGTTCAACATTATGATTCTGTTAGAATTATAGAACCCTGAGCAAATTTAAAATATATGAATATACAGAGTAGCAGGCTGTAAATGAATGTGTTTCCACTATCACTGCTCCTCCTGGTTGATACAGAAGAAATTACCACTAGTTTTCCTAAATGCTGCTTAGGGGCGTTACCACTTGTGATCACATTGTCTACGTCATAAGCGGGGGGATCTCATTTCGGCCAAGGATTCGCTGCAGATCGGCCACAGATTGGCCACATACCTGCCAAGGGCGGCTGGCCATTTTAATTGGCTGTAAGTTGCTCACTAACGATTTAGCTGGACAGTAAATTTTGAGCTCAAACATCAGTACTTGTTTGGAAGAGAAAGCACACTGTAAATTACAGCCCAGACCTCCATCGTAGCAGGCAGCCCAACTTCCTGACTCAGCTGTACCGGACCATACATGCAGTACCTGCGGACATGAATATGTTTACTTTATAACACAGAATTAACAACGATACATGTGCAAATACAACAATCTTTAGTAGCTGCAATAGGATTCACATGTGAAGGTTTTGAATGTCTGAATTTATCGGACATTAAAAATTATTTTAATGCATGCAGCATCACATAAAAACAAGTGATGCACTTATTTATGCATGTGGAAAAGTAACAGTAACTTCATTTTTACATGTTTGGTATATAATGTTTTCTGTTTTCCCAAAGGTCAGTTGTGATATGCAGATTTCAGATTTATATGGTAGAATAATTTGTAATAAAGATTTATTCAGAGATGACACAATTATCCACACAATCCCCAGCCATTTCTAACAGGGGGAAGAAAAAAATCAACTTTATTATCCTGTCTGAAGTTTACATTCAGTCTGCTCCTTTTTGACTTGTATGTGCTGCTCTTGGTAGATTGCGTTTATGATTATTGAAATGAACTGGCCACATCTTTGTTTTTGACTTATGGACATTTTCCATCAGTGTGTCTGAAAGGTCTGCTGACTTAAACAGGAAAGCATCTTATTCTTAAATCTGTTCTGGATACAGTACTGTGCAGAAGTCTTCAGCTGGCCTCCTTTCTGTACATTCTTTACATTTCGCTAGGAAAATGGGAGCATCGATTTATTGAAACGTACAAACATACATTGAAATAGAGTGTTTAAGGCTAAAAGAGAGTGTGCACAATTCTATTGAGCTTGAATGTCAGTATTTGATATGATCACCTTTATTCTTCAACACAGTCTGAACTCTCTGAGGCAGCTTTCATGTAATTTCTTTAAGTAGTCTTCAGGAATAGTTCGCCTGGCTTCTTAAAGGACATTCAGTGCTTGTCTTTGGATGTGTAGATGTGAAGGTGATCCCACACTGCTTCAGTAATGTTGAGGTCCAGGTTCTGTCAGATAGTGTTTCATTGTTTGTTTTTGCAGCCAGGTATGCTTTTACTGCATTGGCAGTGTGTTTGGGATCATTATGATGCTGACAAACGAAGCTGTTGCCAGTCAGAGGCTTTCCAGATGGTGTTGTATGGTGGATCAAACACAGCACTTTCCAGTGTTCATCATGCCATCGATTTTCGACAAGATCCCCAATCCCACTGGCTGAAATGTAGCCCCGAAATATGACAGAGCCTCCACCATGTTTTAGATGGCTGTAGACCCCCCCCCCAACTTCAATTTGTGCTTAAATCTAGACACAAAGGTTCTATCTCCATTTTCCTACAGTTTATGGATTTTAGTTTTATCGTGAGATTATGATAAAAGTAATTCCAAACTCCAACATTTCTTTTCTTTTTACCTATTTCCTTCATACTGGTGCTGGTGAAAATCATGTTAAATACTTCACTGTTGTTTCACGCAGCTCAGCTGGTGCACTCAGTGTCATTTTCACCCACGTAACAGACTGCAAAAAAACATATATTTTTAGTGCTTTTATGACCTCATTACTTTTGCTGCTTTTAGGAATAATTGCTCTGTTCAGCTGTTGTGTGGAGAGGCAGTAAGTGGAGACGAGGTGCAAATCTTGAGGGAGGTAGCTGAAGCTGTGGTGCATGTAGAAAGGCAGTGAGCAGCCAGATGGCAAAGGATAAATAAGGAATAGATAAAGACAAACGGAAAGGTAGCATTGCAACTGTTTAGTCAAATATGCTAACTGACGTGTCTCATTACAGCCAGGAACGGTTTAGGCTGTTCTGTGATGAAATGGCTGATGGGATTGGATTGGTATGGATTTTGAAGACAGATTGAGAATGGCAGTAATTATTGTAGAAAGTGGGTGTTCATTCCTTGGTGCTGGAGTGGCTTTCGTGATAGAGTTTGTGGGCACCACACTCTGGAAAACATTTGGAAGGCTTTATATCACCAAAAATAAACAAAATACAAGGTTTGAATTCTGTACCAAAAAACATGAAAATTTATCCATCCATCTATTCATCGCTGCATGTCTGTGCACTGTGCACAAAGGCATGCTTTTTGCCATGGGTTGTTGCATATCTCAGTTTTAGGGATACAGAAAACTTAAATTAACCAGTACATTTGAAATTTAAATGAAATGTTTATTGGACTTTTCACTGAGCAGAATGAGCAAGAGATTTCATGTGTATGTTCAGTGTAAGCTCCACATGATTGACCTGTAGTGGTGTTAGTTAACACATTGTTCAGGATGAATGAAACCGACACAGTGTGTGGAGTTTTAAAGTCTAACCCTGTTAGTGGGCTATAGCCAAAAAACAATATTAGAACTTGTCCTCTAGAATTTATGTTCAAGGATTGCAAGTCAGCCTTAAATGGACTCCTGAAAACAACTGTTTGCATCATTGGGTGACTAAAGTTCATTTGACACTAGGTATGAGTAAAACTGGATAATACTTACCTGGGGTTCCAAGTGAGCTGAGACAAGCCAAAAAATGTGACATCAACAGACTGCATACCACTGATTGGCCAGGGAGGGATGGCACTAGACGAGTCATGAGAGAGACTCCTTGACAAGAAGGAAGCCTGCCAGCAACGAGGGAAATGGGTACACACTAACTACAGTGGATATAAAAAGTCTACACACCCCTGTTCAAATGCCAAGTTTTTGTGATGTAAAAAAATGACAACAAGACAAATAATTTTACAACTTTTTTACACCTTTAATGTGACCTATAACCTGTACAATGCAATTGAAAAACAAACAGAAATCTTTCAGGGAGGTGAAGTAAAAATAAACAACTGAGATAATGTGGTTGCATCAGTGTGCACATCCTTTTATAACTGGGGACGTGTCTGTGTTCAGATTCAACCAATTACATTCAAACTCATGTTAAATTGGAGTCAGCACACACCTGTCACCAATTAAAGTGCCTCTGATCAACCCCAAATAAAGTTCAGCTGTTCTAGCAGGCTTTTCCTGACATTTTTGAAGCCACATCTTCCAGCACAAGCCATGGTCCGCAGAGAGCTTCCAGAGCGTCAGAGGGATCTCATTATTCAAAGATATCAGTCAGGTGAAGGCTACAAAAGAATTTACAAAGAATTAAATATACCATGGAACACATCATCAAGTGGAGAAAATATGGCACAACAGTGACATTACCAAGAACAGGACATCCGTCCAAAATTGATGATAAGACGAGAAGAAAACTGGTCAGGGAGGCTGCCAAGAGGCCGACAGCAACACTGAAGGAGCTGCAGGAATTTCTGGCAAGTACTGGCTGTGCAGTACATGTGACAACAACCTCCCTTCTTCTTCATATGTCTGGGCTATGGGGTAGGGTGGCAAGACGGAAGCCTTACCTTACAAAGAACAGTTCCAAATACCAGTCAGTGTTGGCACAAAACCTTCGGCCTTCCGTTAGAAAGCTGAAGATGAAGAGGAACTTCATCTTTCAGCACAACAAAGCACACATCCAAATCAACAAAAGAATGGCTTCACTGGAATAAGATTGATGCTTTAGAATGACCCAGCCAGAGTTCAGACCTGAATCATCTGTGGGGTGATCTGAAGAGGGCTGTGCACAGGAGATGCCCTCACAGTCTGTCAGATTTGGAGTGGTTTTGCAAAGAAGAGTGGGCAAATATTGCCACATCAAAATGTGCCACGCTGATAGGCCCCTACCCAAAAAGACCGAGTGCTGTAATAAAAGCCAAAGGTGCTGCAATAAAGTATTCGTTTAAGGGTGTGCATATTTATGCAACCAGGCTATTTTAAGTTTTTTATTTTATATTTTTTCCCCTTTAATGGTTTCAGTTTGTTTTTCAATTGCATTGTAAAGGTTATAGGTCACATTAAAGGTGTAAAAAGTTGTGAAAATATTTGTCTTGCTGTCATTTTTTTTACATCACGAAAACCTGGCATTTGAACAGGGGTGTGTAGACTTTTTATATCCACTGCAACACAGACGTTTTTGTGCTTGGTGACTGACGACAGAATCCAGAGGGAGTTAGACGGAGCGACGGTTTGTGTTTGTGTACATAAAAATGATGTCACGGGACTTCCAGGCCACCTTGCTATAACAAACCCACCTACACTGAGGCGGTACTGAATTGTGAAAGGAAAACAACCGAAAACGAGAAGAGTCGAGTTGAGTCAAGTGGAGTAGGTGCTAGTGGAAGAGAGGCATTAGGCATGCAGAGAAGGACAAGATAACCTGCTGAGGTTCAAACTGAGAATCAGAATGGGAAAGAAATGGGGTTTAAGTGGCTTTAAATGTTGGTGCCAGTCAAGCTTATTTGAGACCATCTCTAGGGTTTACATTGAGTGGTTAAAAAGAAAGTACCCAATGAGCAGCAGCTCTTTAGGTGAAAGTGACATGCTAATGTCAGAGGAGGATTGCCGGACTGCTTCAAGTTTATAGGAAGACAACAGTACCTCAAATAACCGCTCATTACGATCAGGTTATTCAGAAGAATATCTCTGGGCGCACAGCACGTTGAACCTTGAAGCAGATGGGCTGCAGCAGCAGCAGAGGACCACACTGGGTGCCACTCTTTTTAGCTATGAAAAGGAACTGAGGGTACATTTAACATGGGCTCACCAAAATTGGACAAAAGAAGACTGGAAAAATGTTGCCTGGTCTGTTGAGCTTCTATTTCTGCTGCAACATTTGGATGATAGTCAGAATTTGGCATAAAAAACATGAAAGCATGGATCCATCCTGCCTTGTATCAATGGTTCAGGCAGGTGGAGATGGATGTGGGGATATTTTCTTGGCACACTTTGAGCTCCTTAGTTCCAGCTGAGCATCGTTTAAACACCACAGCCTACCTAAGTATTGCTGCTGACCACGTCCATCCCTTTATGACCACAGTGTACCCATCCAGCAGGATAATGCACCACTCCACTAAGTTCAAATCACTTAAAACTATTCTTTGATCAAGTTAACTATAGTCAAATGGCCTCCACTGTCACCAAATCTCACCAAATCTCAGTCCAATAGAGCAGCTTTAGGATGGAAAGAGAACTTTACATCATGATTGTGTAGCAGACAAATCTGCAGCAACTGTGTGATGCTATGGCAAAATCTTTCCAGCACCAGCAGTTTCCAGCACCTTGTTGAATCTGTGCCACGAAGAATTAAGGTAGTTCTGAGTGCAAAAAGGCGTCTGAAGAGTTCCAGTACTGCCCTCGTACATTACAAAATGAGCCTAGCTTTTAGCTTATGTGTTGTAACAGCTGGAGATGGAGGCACAAAAGGCATCAAAGTCATTTATTAGAAAAAACAGGAAAATTAAACAACCCATAGAACGTGGCTTACTTTAAATCAGTGAGTAGAAAGCACCGAGCTCTGTCAGGTGAAATCACTGAACCTGCCATCTCTTTGAGCAAGAAACATATTGAGAAAATAGGTTTTCAACGCCTTAAGAATGAACTCAAGACTCATGAAATAGTCTATCTGTGGCAGTCCTTGGGGGAATTTCTGGTAGTAGACAATACAAACAACCTTTCAACTTTTCCACAATTGTAGGGTCAGAGAAGGATATGGCTACTGGCATGCTGTCTGATAGCTGATTTCGCTTCTATAAAATACTTTGATGGACAGAAAAAAATACTTGTGAAAACAACTATTTACTGTAGTTGGTTGGCTGCAGAGTTCAATCCAAGCCCAGCTATAGGTCCATCTTGAAGGTCAACAGCAGGTTAATTGAGGTCGTCCCTACACTCAATAACTGTTGGTTTTGTGTGAGATGTGAGACTTTATTTAGAGGCCATTCATCCTGTGCAGCTGTGAGGCTGAATATAACCCTGGTTTGCTGCATCTCCTGAAGCAAAGACTGCTCTGCTGTAGCGGAGAAAATCCTCCTTCGTTCCCTCTAATTAAGTCACTCCTGTCTCTGCTTCACTTTCCTCCCCTCTCCATCATGCTCTCTCTCCATACTGTGCTCTCCTTGTTCTTCTTGTCTCTTGATTTTTTTTCTTCTTCTCCGCGTCTCCATGTCTAACCCTCTGTCTAAAATTCTCTGTCTTCCAGCAGAAGCTGTCTGAAGTGGCTCCGCCCACCACCCCGCAGTCCTCCCAGACTGACAAGAGCAGGCACGAGGTGCACGTCTCCTCTTTTACTCTGTGGTGTGGTGGTGCTTTGATTGTGTTCTGGTGCCATGTAGTCTTCTAGATTTATGTTGGCGTCCTGTGTCAGCGTCACGTTAAGACAACTGAAACAAGCTTCTTTAATTCTCTGGGTCCAGTCCTGGCCATTCTTTCAATACTCAGCTGATTTCAGATATCTGTTTTTACAGTATGGGAGATTCCTTGCCTCCAGGTGTCATTTTCTGTGGTGGATTGGCTGCATGTGGGCTTGTCTGCACACGAGGATGAGGGACCCAAGAAGGGGGTTACTGGGGAGTTAATTTAGCACTTCTAGTATGATGAGAAAGTAAAATATATACTAGTGACAGAGCACTAAGTCACCGTTGACTTTTTTCATATACAGTGATGACTGATTTAGTCTACCTTTAGTGGACAAATGGGATGGATGGATTACCTGAACAGGTAAAACAGTTTTATTTCCTATCATCTGCTTTGTTCTTTAAGCCCTTTGTCATATTCTTTTAAGCTGAAGTTACGCACACAGAAACAGCTAATTGGAACAGCTAAGGTACATTAGCTAACTACACAGTTGTTTCTAGTGTCGTCTGGCCCACAGAACACTTGCTATAATCCATTGCAAGCCCAGCTTGTGACTTTTGGTCCATATATGGCCCAGGCAGTATTTGCTGGTATGTCATAAGTGCCCTAAGTAGCCTATATCATGGCCAAACTGACAAACTTTAACCTTCCTGTTGTTCTTGTGCTTTTTACCCCCAATTTTAAAATGCTACAGATGTTTTGACAAAGTAAAGACTGTCCTATCTTTCTACCTAAGCTACACTATATGGACTAAAGTACTGGGCCATACTACCACAGGTATATAAAATCAATCACCCAGCCATACAGTCTGCCTTTCCAAACATTTGTAAAATAATTGGGTTGTTCTGAAGACCTCACTGAATTCGAGTGTGATGCTTTAATATGACGCCTCTGTTGAAACGAGTTAGTTCATGAAATTTCTTTCTTCCTAGATGTGCCACAATCAACTGTAAGTGGTATTATTGCAAGTGTAGGAACCACAGCAACTTAGCCATGAAGTGGCAGACCATGTACTGTAAAGTTACCGAGCGAGGTCGTCTACTGCTGAGGCACATAGTGTGTAAAAAATCACCAAGGACTCAGTAACTGCAGAGTCCCAAACCTCTTCTGGCATTAACATCAGCACTAAATCTGTGCCCCAGGAGCTTCATGTCCAAGCAGCTCCTGTAGGTGTAATGTGTAGGTGGCCCAGTACTTTAGTCCCCATAGTGTATGCATGCATACTAACAGGATTTGATCAGTGCATTGGCTCTTGCACCAGTGAGCAGCTACCTGTCAAGAAGTAGCAGAAAAACAGAAATTATGCAGTTTTTGCATGACCCCTAACACTGTTAGCAGGAGTGAGCAGGAAATTGAGATTTTTATGCACTGTTTACTTCTGATATTGTGTGTGTATAGGGAACAAATTCCACAACGCTGCAATTTGGATAAGGAGCGATTTCAGACAAACTGACCCATGCTCGGGGTCAGCGTTCTTCTGAGTTAACCTGGTTAACCAGAGGGGAACTGATTCAATAACCCAAGTCAGAAGCATAGCCAGCATAATAGGTGGTGGAGGATCCCAGCTGTAATTTTCTGTGTTTTATTAGTGATGCTCAGATGGGAATATAATAGTCCGTTAATGCCGCTGAAGGAGATTGGACAACGCCAGCCTCATTAGCTCATAGTTGATAGAGTTAGAGGCTTGGTGCCTGCCAGAACCTCATGATAATATACTCTAACTTGGTGATTGATATGAAAACAATAAGGAAAGATGCAGGAAATGTCTTGTAAATGAACAGCCAAGAATCAGTTGAAACAGAACAGAGACCCATGTTGTTATGCTGTTCATGTGTAAACAGTAGCTATTCCCCTTAGACACACCAAGGATCAGAAATTAAAATTCAGGCGCAAATAAACATTTTTTCCCCTGTGACAACACTTGACATTGGACATTTTTTTTAATATTGTGCTGCATTTGCTTTTCAATATTTCAAACTATTGTTCTAAAAAAACAAACAAAACCTGCTGACTTCATATGCTTACAAAAAATAAAAATAGCGGATGCCCTCTGTGCTTATCCTGATTTGCAGCATTGTAAATACTGATGATCGTGATGCCATTGTTCATCGTGTTCAAGTAATTGCATTGAGAGCAGAGACGGCGAGGGAGAGAATGAGACGGTTATTGTTGTCATAATGGCTAGATTGTAGGCTTTACCTGCTAAACTGAAGCTTTCCTCTTTGGCATCCTGACAGTCATTAGCTCAATCCTGTTGGCATCAGTGCTGGCTCATTTACATATAACAAAGCAAGACAGAAGCATTAACCTGAAAACACTACATCAACTCTGCACGCTAATAATGTCTGCACATTAAATCTGCATTGTGAGTGCATTAAAATCACATTAAGGAAAAGGATGTAATTGTTTCCGACCTGCTATGAGGTACAGCTAATCTCTACCAGTTGGAGTTGGGCCTTCTCCTATAGAGCATTATTAGGCGAAGAAAAGTGGCTTCTCTCTCTGTTCCTAAGCAGTATTACATGTTAATTATAGTGCTGCAGGACAGCACTATGTCAGTTCAATTTATCAGTAAGATATTGATATTATCAGTTTGACCTGCTCTGTTGCATCTGTAGTGTTGAGTGTAAATGCATAAATCTTTTAATAAGTACTGCAAATTCTATGCAAATATAGTCAAGCCCAATGTGCGTAAGCTTGCATTATTGTGGTTAATGTTACCTGGATTTTTTTTTTTTAATAATTCTGCTGATGTAAATATTGCCCTGAGCCAAGCATAGAAAATTGCAAAGGATTAATTGAGTCCTTTATGTATTCCTATTTCAGTTATTACGATCAGCAATACCCTACTTAAAGCAGAAACACGCAATCCTCCCAGATAATGTTTTACATTAGCACCACCAATTTCATCTTTTTTTTTGTGTGTGTATTCTGGGTAATCACACATCTAAGGACGTCAGTACCTGTGAGCCTCACCCTGATGTCATGGAGGAGAATAGGGTCTGGGGTATGAATGAACTGTGGTGCTCTGAAGGTCATCCCAAAATTAATCAAATGAATTCATTTTATTTAACTGCACTTTATCAAATTACTTTTTTCAAACTGTAGCTTCCATTGGCAGCTTGTTGATATTTTGTACTGCAGATTTAAGGGCAGTATATATGCGTGTGTGTGTGTGTGTGTGTGTGTGTGTGTGTGTGTGTGTGTGTATATATATATATATATATATATATATATATATATATATTACTCATAGAGTGTAGTTTTTTCCAGACTTGAAACTTGAGCATGTCAGCAGGAAAAGAAATAATGTGCTCATCGCAGACACAGTTCTGTGAGCACAGAACACCTGACAGCACCTACTGTTTAAACCTTCTATTTGCAAGTGGCAGCCAATTAGAAAGAAGTTGGCTTTACGGGAGAGGAGCTAAAACAGCTGGTTTCACACAGAGGATGAACTGAGGGGCTGTAATGCCCAGTATGCCTGGATAAGAATTATTTCAACTATGAATCATGCAAAGCTAGGCATGTAGAACTGAAAATGAGCATAAGAGGCCCATTTAAATGTGTGTGCGTGTGAAATAAGTGGATAAGTGTGCCAGTTATACAAAATATGCCTCTTTTTTTATCTTGTTCACAGAAGGAGCGTGAAAAGAAAAAGGAGGAGAAGAAGAAAGAGAAGGACGCTGACAAAGCAGAGAGACACAACAACTCAAAGGTACAAACACCGCTCATACGTTATGGATCACATGTGTATAATCTGAAAAACAAGTCATTTGTTTTAGTTTATATATTTCTGGAATGGGTTCAGTTATTGAGTTAAACCCACAGTGACGCTCAGGTAAGTTTTAACCATGACCGCACTGTACTGTCAGCCATCTTAATGGAGTGCTGTGGTATGCTTCTGTTTGCTGTTTCGATTTCTCTGGCTTCCAAAGCTTAAACCACATCATGCAGGAGTTTGAGTAAAAAGTGTTCACAGGTTACTCAGTACTCAACAAACACTGAAAGCTGGCAGCTAACTGGAGAGCAGAAGTGGAGCATTCCCAGATGGTTTGTTACATTGAACCATCTGTAAAGTTATCCTTGGGAACTTTGTCGATTGGTGCAGACACTGTCAAAAAAACAAACTTGGCAGGCGTTTGGATGAACGTTTGTCTATCGGCAAACCTCAACAAATCAGAACAACAAACCACTACCAGCAGAATCAGCTGACGCTTTTCTTTCATTGAAGAAACACTCTCCTGTTTTTGAGAGACCTAAAGACACGGCTGTAGTAGCTAATAGGGGACGCAGATTAATCTGACCAACTAGGAATTGACTTAAAGCTGAGCTCAAGGAGGTATGCAAGATTACAGCTGCCTTTACAAGTTAAGCTATGACCCCAATTCCAAAAACGTTGGGATGCCTTGTAAAATAAAATAAAATAAATTAAAACATAATGCAATGGTTTGCAAATCTCATAAATCCATATTTTATTTACAATAGAACATAAAAAAGCACATTAAATGTTTAAATTGAGAAAACATACCATTTAAACAAAAAAATAAGGTAATTTTGAATTTGACGGCATCAGCACATCTCAAAAAAGTTGTGACAGGGCCGTGTTTCCCACTGTGTAGCATCTCCTCTTCTTTAACAACAGTCCAAAAACATTTGCGAACTGAGGAGAGCAGCCGCTGAACTTCTGGGAGAGTAATGCTGTCACCATTCTTGTCTGACGCTCAACAGTCCTGGTCGTATTTTTCATTTCGTGACGTGTCAGATGTTTTGAGTTGGTGAAAGGTCTGGACTGCAGGCGGGCCAGTTTAGAAACCAGACTCTTCTACTATGAAGCCATGCTGTTGCAATAGCTGCAGTATGCAGTTTAGTGTTGTCTTGATGAAAAAGACATTGTCTGGATGAGTGCATATGTTCTATACCTTTCCGCATTGATCATGCCTTTCCAGATGTGCAGGCTGCCAATACCACAAGCACTGATGCACTCCAGTACCCTTAGAGATCCAGGCTTTTCAGCAGAGTGCTCATAGAAAGTTGGATGGTCCCTCTTGTCTTTAGTCTCGAGGACTCTGCAGTTGTCTGACCAGAGAACAGTTTTCCACTTTGCCTCAGTCCATTTTAAATGAGCTGTGGCCCTGAGAAGATGGCGGCGTTTCTGGATCATACTCACATGTGGCTTCTTCTTTGCATGATTGAGCTCTAACCTGCATCTGTGGATGGTACAGTGACCTGTACTCACAGACAGTGATTTCTGGATGTGTTCCTGACCCCTGTATCTATGAAGAACACAGGCATTCAGTATTGTGCTGTAGATGATGAGATATCCAAAGTCTTCACAATTTTACACTGAGGCACATTATCTTGAATTTCTTCCACAATCTGTAGACAGTTTTTTTTTTTTTGCAGATTGGTGAACCATTGGCTCACTATGATTGGCCCTCTTTATACTCAGTCATTGTCAGCTGATCTGTTGCCAGGTAACCTAATTAGTTGCAAAATGTTCCTCCAGCTGTTTCTATTAAGGACTACTTTGTCTCAGCTTTTTTGACCTGTTGCTTCAGTTAAATTCAAAATGAGATAAATATTTCTCAGTGTAAATATTTGATATGTTTTCCATGTTTAAATAAAACATAGGTTTATGAGATTTGCTGATCATTGTGCTCTTTTTTATTTACATTTTATGAAGTGGTCCAACTTTTCTGGAACTGGGTTTGACAGAGGTAGAAGAAACCAAGGTGCATAAAGATGAACATTTACAAAATGAAACAGGAAATAATAACCAATGACAGTTTAAAACTCATCTTTTCTAATATAGATACAGAATTCATAGAAGCTTTTCTCCTGCTATCTTTACCATGGCATCAGCTTAGCAAAAAAAAAAAAAACTGCTGCTCTTGGGATGAATTTATGGCTGTGGGGTTAATCCACTGTGCCGCCCTACTCAGCACTTGGCAAGCAGGACACAGGGTCTTGGCTGGAGTCTTGCAGTACTGTAGCATGTATTCACTGTCAATGTGTTGCTCAAACTGTGTATTTACTGCTACTGTATATACACTTCATTCTGCTTCGATCACAAGAACCTTCCTAATCTGAGATGAGCCGAACAGTCTCTCATTCCCTCAGACACAGTGCATCACCACCCTTTTGTAACACACATGATCATGCCTAATACCAAATACACTTTGATATATTTGGAGCCAGAAATCTAGCACACATACCTGAGGCTCAGAGCTGGAAAACCACAGTTAATGCAGCACAATTACAACAAGTATAACTGGGAACTGGTCACGACTCAGGTTGGACATGAACCTGTGGATGTTTGCATGTGCAAACCCAAAGCTTTGTTTTTTGACACATTCAGATTGGTTTAAGTCACTGTGCATAGTGTACAGTACTGTTCATTATTGTGTGGGTGTGGAATGTCCATGAGATCCACCCCTCAGTGGTCACATTTCTAACTTTTTTCCTCAGATTTAATTTTGAGGCAGTTTTTATATGTTTAAATTATACTTAATCTAACAATAAGCTAATTACAAAATTGAGCTAGCTCAGCGTTTGTAGCTTGTGTAAAAATCAAACTTGGAAATAAGAAATTCCCTGATGTTTTAGCCCAAAGAGATTGTGTGCGTGTGTGTGTGTGTGTGTGTGTGTGTGTGTGTAAACTTGAGTTTTTTTTGTCTAATTTTGACAGCATGTAGTCATGTTCATCCTTTATGTACAGTCTTTGCACATAAGAGACTAAAGCGACACTGGCCTTCCAGAGCATTAAAAAAATTGACAAACATTGAATGCTGCCATGTGCGTCCGTAATAGTTGGCAACAGCAACCCCAGACACTAATGCCCCCCTTAATACCTCACCACAGTGCAAACACCTGCTCTGGAGCAGCTAAAGGAACATGACAAACATCCTAAGCTGGTAACCCAGACCAAGCTATGCCAATCCAATCAGGCATCTGTGCTGGAACAAAACTGATCAAAGGAGCCCCTACCCCAACCTAGAGGACAATCTAAATCTTGATGCCAGACACCACAGCACACCATCAGAGGTCCTGTGTCCATGACCCGAAGTGCCACAGCTGTTGTGGCAGAACAATACTAAGCTAGTAGTTGGTCCTGGTTGGTATGTAAGCAAAAAATAAAAAAAAACCTGATGTGCTGAAGGGAAATATAAGAAAAAGGTGAAAAAAATACTGCTAATCTGACTGCTTCTGCATATGCGGGTCAGCTGTACAGCTCCATAAGCTAAAATCAAATATATTTTTACTAATTTTATTGTGAAATGAAAAAGTCTGCAATGTTTAAGTTGTTTATTTTGGCAGATATCTGAAACAATCCTCTAGATTTATTTCCCTTTTCAGCAAATACTTGAATCATAAACTGTGAATGACATAAAATAAAAGTTATAGACAGTTTGATGCTTTTCACAGTGCAGCGGGCTCGATTATCGCCCGACTCTGACCGTAGGAACAGAATTCCACTCCTGGATGCTTTCCAACTGCCAAAACAGCTGTTGTGTTTAGACCTGATGCACACATTTGGCCGCAGCTTTTATTTACTCTGCTTTGATCATGTGATTACACATTTTAGGATGGTGTCTGGTAATGTGTCTGTTTGCTGCAGATGTCAGATGTGTGTCAGCTGATATTGCAGTTGTGCCTTTGGATGATTTTCACTTGACAAAGCGTGGGGGGACGGACCCAGGCATGCATCGGTGCTAATGCCCCAATATCAGAAAATCCAAAAGGGCTTTGTTCGTTGATCCCACTGTAATGAGCTGATTACTGTTCAAATTTAGGAGTTCCATGGTTTTCAGATCTCCTCCTGACCATGAAACTGGCCTGAAAATGAACCTACATTAATAAGAAGGAGAATACAGTCCAGTAACAGTGATCATGCTTTATGTACAAGGCTGTTGTAACATTGTGAAAGTCTTGAGTTATGACAAGGTGAACTGAAGCAGCTTTTCTTTGCGTGAGCCAGCGTGGCTTATTGAATGCGCACTGTGTGACAACAGAGAGGCCAAGAGCCTGTGAAGCCCTCCACCTGAATCCTGAGCCCATTCTCGAAGGGACGCTCCTCATAAACATTCATGTTGTTCACATATGCTTTAATATTGCTGCGTGCATCAGTGTGGATTATATCTTATTCATGCACAGGGGCATATAGAGGGGAACCGTATCTGGAAAAACTGTGATATCATCAATGTGTGCGATGAATAATGTATAAATTGAACCTCAGCTGCATTAAACAGGTTCCTAATATAATGGCATAATATCTGTCCAAAAAGAAGTCTTTAATCAGTCACAGTAAGTAAAGAAATGTGGTAAAGTATAGCTTTTTACAAATGCCAATAGTCTGTTAATGCACTAGACTGCACCAGAAGAAGATCCTCGCACATCATGAACGACAACTCGCATAATGTCGTGTTTTTAAAATAAAATCTGAAAATAGATGGCCAGGTGCGTTGCTGCTGTCTGTCGAAATAAGTGATTTTGACCGCAGTGAATGATGCAGGTCTGACTAGAATGTAATCACAGATCCGACTGACGTCACCATGAGCTGCAGATAACTGATGTGTGCAGGTGAGGGTAACTGGGTGTGTGCGAGATGCAGGCATGATGTGAGTTGGCTTTTGCCGTTACCCATGTGTATGTACTGTACACTAGAGCTGTGCTATGCTTTCATGCATATCTATACTGTGTGTGCACACTTATATTTGCTTGAGAGAGCATGAGAGAGAAGTGAAGGGGTGAGTGTGTGTGCGTTTCTGGGTCATGGTTAGTAAATCCAGAGTATTTCCATGGCGTGTGAAGCGGTGAGGGAATAATATAGCTCTCAGCAGTGTGTGTGTGTGTGTGTGTGTGTGTGTGTGTGTGTGTGTGTGTGTGTGTGTGTTTAGATGTTCTGTAGAAAACAAAAATTGAGGCTATGGGGAACTGCACCAACTAAGACTGAAATGTAAGAACACAGAGTCCTGCACTCGGTGGTTTTTTTGCACTGATACATTCTCATATTCAGGATTCATCTTGTCTTTATGACCCTTTAATATTTTATTATATTAATATATCAGTATTTCTGCCCTGACAAATTTACTTGCTTAATTTATTTACATTCAAATTACTCTCATAAATTGGACATATTTTTCTTTATGAACACATTTGTTACAGCATGTGCATGCAAGGGAACACCTTGAAAACATATTGAATATACTCAAATTTGATGTAACAATTTGCACTGAATTTGCTTGTTTGCGTTTAAGTCTACCAAACATTATACGACCGGTTAAAAAAAAACAAAAACATTTCCTCTTAATTGAAAGGGTGCAGAATTTTATTTGCCACACTGTGGACATGTCCTTAGTAAAATCCAGTCACTGCCGCATTGTTCTTAGCAATGATATTAAGTCCATTTGTATATCCCTGATTTGGTTTAGATCCTTGGAGTTGAGCATGCATTGTGATGCTGCTCTCACTTTCTTGGAGGCTGTTCTTAGACAACAACTTGCTGAGATGGAGGGTTGTCAGCTGATGCAGCTCATCTGGGCCTTCCAGACCATAAAAGCCGGTCTGGATGAACTGCTCTGGCCTCTGTCTCCCATCCCACCCTCTTTGATGCTGACAAGAATTGTTTTCATCTCTAATACATTAATATCTTGGTGGAAAACTGCATCCACTTTAATAGAGGGTTTTCTCTATACTGTCCACTCCTACAAAATGCAGTTTATAGTTTCCACTCCAGTTAACCTCCATGTCTGCGGAAAGAAAAACACCCAGGATACCGCTTAAAGGCACAGAGGCTGTGTGAACCCAACACTGGAAAGCTTTAAGGAATGAAGGAAAACACAAGACGAGCACATAGAGAATAAAGCAAAACCGTTGACAAGACTGTTATGGTTGTATGCTCACAGTTTGTACTGTTACTGTAGCTGACTGCTAAAGGAGTGAGTGTGTGTGTGTGCGTGTGTGTCTGTGGTCGGACACGTTGCACTGTAATTTTGTGTGCCTTTAACCTTCCTTGTTGTGTCATTTGTCTCAGGTTATTCTTGTATGAATGTGTCCAAAGCTGGGCTAAGAGCACACTGTTGCTGTAATTAATCTGTTCCAGTGCCAGAAGAAAACCAGTGTTGAAAAGAGAGATTGCATTCTGTTTTAATCAAAAGCAATCAGCGTATGATTATGCCCTGTCAATGAAAATGGAATTACCTCCAGGTTCTATGTATTGTTACACTCTCTTCCCAGTGCTTTCAGAGCTAATAGTAGCTGTGCTGTGTGTGTACCTATAATGGCTAAAATGTACTGATTCGCTTAAGTGTTTTATAGTCAACTGGCCACACATGTGTGGAGAGGGCTTTTGTGGACTTTGCATTATGCATTTATCTCTTAATGAGAATACTGGAACGACTTTGGTAATCCCTGACATTTCCACTGCTTTCTCCATGGCGATTGCATGTTCTCCCTGTGCCTGCCTGGGTTCTGCCTGTTAGTTTAATTGGTGATTCCACATTGGGTGTAGGGTGTGACTGTTAGCTTCGGTAGTTGTCTGTCTGTTTGTGTTAGCCCTGTGACAGCAGCGGCCTGTTGAGGGTGTGCCCCGGCTCTCACCCTGTGACAGCTGGAAGAGGTTCCAGCCCCCTGCTGACCCTAAATTAAATAAGCCGTTAATAAAATGGATGAATTAGTATAACTTGCTCATAAAGAATTTAGATTCCGCTAATTATAGTAATAACTGTAATTTAGTCACCAATTAGCTGATAAGTTGACAGTGAAGATATTACAGTAGAAACTATAGAAGTCAAACGTAAACTGTCTGACTGTCACACATGCACTCAAAATTTTGGAGGTCAGTGAAACTCTTTTATTCATCAAATGAATTTCAAATTGAATATGAAATATTGTATTTCTCACTTCGTGAATGTTAAGAATTTGTTTTTTTAACTTGAAGTAATGATAAAACTTTTTGTAACAAATCTTTAATCGGCCTTTTAGATCTTTGGCAGTGATTCTGGTGGCGTAATCTGGAGACAGATTTCTTTTTCCCACCATACCTGACAAATGGCATCAACCCTCCTTCAGCACATTTTCATTTCAGCTTTCTTTTGTCCAATATCGGTGATTTATTGCCCGTCTTCATTGGCTGGTCTCCAGTTTGGCTTTTTCTTTGCAGCAGGTATCTTTTTCCAAACTGGGGCCTTGCACTTCTCTCTGCGTGGTTAGAGCCAGTTTGATGAGTTTCAGATGAAGTTCTATTTTTTAGCATTTATTATGATAGGACAGTAGAGAGTGGACAGGAGAGCTGTAACATGACCCGGGATGGTTTCAGACCCTCTGCACTAAACTTACAGCGAATGGGCCACTTGCTCAACCCACTGTGATAATGTGGTTTTTTTGAGTTTAGAGCATTTAAATAAATCTTGCAGTTGTTTGCATCAGCATCACTGGGTTATCATGAAATTTTATTCATTAGCGGTAAGTAAACATAAGGAGTTTGTTGGTCACGGAAATTAAGCAAGAACACATCCTCTGTGTGTGTGTGTGTGTGTGTGTGTGTGTGTGTGTGTGTGTGTGTGTGTGTGTTGCAGGGACACAGAGTGAGAGACTTGTTAGGCCAAGTGTATGTTGACACACTGAAAGCTGTTTAATCTTCAATTTAACAGGAAACATGCTGACACCCAGCCCCCCCGTACCCTTCTTCCACACTTTGGCCTCTGCCTCACTGCTGTTCTCACCCTTTAGTCTGCCGTGCACCTTTTCCCCACGACACCATAACACAGCATGTCTTTCTTTAGCATCTTTGCATACAGATGATGTGCTGTGCATGTTTATGGAGGACATTCACACATATTGCGCGATTGTTACACCATCATGTTGACAACTGTCAGACACACTGCCTGAGTACTTTGTAGTGTTTCTTGCTTCATTAGGATCACATTTGGCAATGACATGCATACAACTGCCAAGAAGACTTGTGTAGAACTCCAAAAAAGAAAAAAAACTAAAAATCAGGGAAATTAGGTCCAATGCCTCAGTCACAAAGGCCTAGAGGGCAGTTGACAACCTCCAGTTGCTGGAGGAAAAATGTGAATTTTTCTGACAGGTTGCGAGTAGCTGCTGGAGGTTACTGGCTGTCACTAGATGGTCACAAAGAGGATATCACACCAAAGACCTGGTTGTGATTGTTTTGGTTGCCTCAGATTCCAGCAGTTGCTCGAAGCTTGCACGGAAGACATCGACTTGTCTGCGAACTCTCACCATTTACTCTCTGAGCTTTAGTGACACTGGAAAAACCATGGCGCAGACCGGAAATGGAGAATGTTTGCCTTCAAGGTAGGAGCAGTTTGCAAGTGTTTGCAGACAAGTCAGCATCTCCCATGCAAACTATTGGTGACTCTGTTGCAACCAAAGTAATTACAGTACAAGGAGGTTTTCAGTTCAGCACCATACATGTCTTTGCAACCAGTTTCACACTAGTGACAGCAAGCAACCTCCCACAACCACTCGCAACAGGTTGAGAAATACTCATTTTCCCCCCCTCAGAACCAGTGGTTGGCAGATGGTCGCCAACTGGTGTCTAGGCCCGTGTGACTGGGGATAAAGCTAGCATGTCATAAACCTGCCACAGCTGTGGCCAGTCATTTGAAACTTATTCTTTTTTGAAGAATAGCAAAGCCTTTATCTGCCTTATCACCCTTTAACCATTAGGGTTAGGAGCATTACAACTTTAAAACCCGTTTCTTTCTCTTATTCAGCAAATTATTTTAAAAAAAAACAACAAAAAATGTAGGGTTTGCAACAACTACAGTATTATCCCCACATAATTAAAAAAAGAAAAGTCTAGTGGAACGCTTGCCATAGCAGTTATTGTAAGTGATACATTTTTAAAATTAGTCTTTGGTGATAATATGGTGATTTGAATTTTTCTTTTCTTTTATCAGCCTTTTTCTTTATATTATAGTCCATTTAAGAAAAAGAGAAAGAAAACTTAGATACTGGTTTTAGATTTTGACCCTCTGGATGCCCTCAGTTGGGTGCTGGTGTATGAATATTTTAACTGTTGTTCAGCTGCTTTCAAGAATTAGAGGAGTATGAAAATTTAAGTCCTTTACTATTAAACTCTGTGGGAAATATCAGTTCATATCAAAGATATTTTTTCCCTGATTACACAGTAAAAGGTGGGTGATTATATAGTTTCTTTAATCCTTCTTGTATTTCCTTCCCATTGCTCATATCTGTTTACTAAAAATGTTCGAGATGCAGAGACTTTCCTTATTAGTGCACGCTAATTGGCTCTAATCAACTTTAGCTGAACGTGAGTTCAAAGATGTGAGTGGTGGAGAAGGGTCAAATGTACAAGCTATATCTGCATATTCTTCAGTCTGTCGTCCCTGTCTAATTAAATTCTGCTGATTGGGTGCTTGCAGTTTGAGAGGGGTCTGGTTAATCATCTGAACGATCAGCGACCTGGCACGCAGACCATCAGAGGCAGTTTTAGCATGTTGTAAGCTGGGTGGGCTATTTTACATGCTGTGGCTAAAAAAAATATTAATTCTGCTTTGAAATAGAAACTTAACTTGCAGAAGAGTTCAGCTTTATTGTGTACTTTTACTGTAGGCTTTCTTTATTAGCTTTTACCAATGTGGTGTTGCCATGGTTTTTGAAAAGGATCTATTATTATAGCTGTAATATTACTACCATGCCTATCACACCTGCAGTCCAGAGGTTGTCTGTCCCTCTTCTGGCAGTGAGAGTAATTACACAATCCAGCACTGATGCGTTTCATTAAGAGGAAAAGCAACAGCAATGAAAATCCATGTTTTCCTCACCACTGGCTGCATTCTCAGGCTGTAATCAAGAAAATTCTTCTCGGCCACTTGAGCGCTGCTATACTTGTACTGTAGTTTACTTTGCCTCCATTATAGGCGTAGGTGTAAAAGATGGACGTATGGCTACTGTGACTTCACCTACTGGTTTCTGAAGTTCCGTTTTGAAACCTTGAGATGAGTATTCCCACTGTCGCCATCTTGGTTGCAAAAAACAAGAAAGGTGGGTCTTGTGATTGACAAGTCATTAGCCAATGAGTATACAGTTTCATACCACAGATAATACTCCATTTTTTAAAATATTATCACCAAGAGTTACAAAATAGAATAAACTTTTTTTGACCATGAACCAAAATGAGTGACTGAGCCCATAAACTCAGCGGGAAAATGTTAAGTGGTCAGAAAGCAGTTTTCCCATCACCATCTGGTGGCCTTCAGACAAAATGCAGGTTTAAGGCACTTTAGTGTTGGCTTAGCTGTTTTTTTATACTGTCTATGGTCTCCATCAATGCAGTTACTCCTTTCTTAAGCTCTGGCAAAACAGTCATTGCATTGCTGTTGGTACCAGATTCAAAACACTGGTGGGTACAAAATCAAACACAAGCCTACCCACAGTGCCAGGTAGGATGTAATCCTAGTGAATTTCACAGTATTTTTCACTTCAAATGCCAATCTTTAGTGACTTTTATAAAGTTAGAAGCATTAAAACTCTTTTCTTTTCTTTTCTTTTTTTTTTTTTTACTATGAAAGCATCATAGATGAGCTATAACACACAGTGCAGCATAATGTGGGTGCAATTATCAGCATGCTTCCCAGTTAGATTAGCACATTACTCTTAAGAATATTTGTTGAAACATGTTGAGTTTATAATTGATGCCATCTTCTTTACTGCTTTAATCAAGCACTTTAAAGTGTGGATTTCTCCCCTGGTATACCATCACACAGGTGTTCAGACAGATGTTAGGCAGTGCCTTCAGTGCACGTCAGTCCAGTGTGCTTGTCTCATGCTGTACCTTACCTCAGCAGCTCCGTTCCCTAGCACTACTTTTATCATACTGTCATTGTGTCAGCCGTGTTAGATCTGCCTTTCTAGTCAGCAGTAGCTCACCAGTTGCACTGTAAAGACAGACACAGCAGATCAGTCGATGCTGAAGTAGGGTATGATCTAATTGATAATTCAGGCTTTGCACTGGCAGTTAGCCACTGCCTGATGGTGTCCCACATGTGAAATATAAACTTTTTTTTAAAAAAAGGGCTTCTGTCTCATGCTGCTCAGTATTCTGGCTGTTCCATTTATGCACCTCCTAATTGACATTCACGGTCAGCATCCAGTGCAAATGCAGGAGTACAGTAAATGCTACGCTGCTTGTTCATGAAGGAGAACTCCTGCATGTTATCGGTTTATTTTTATTGTTTCTACCAACCGTGTCCATCTCCACTGAGATCAGGCTTTTACTGGCCCCACAGAAAAAAATAATAAAAATTATTAATGTAAGCTTCAGGATAAATGCAGTGTAGTACACTCTGTATGGACCCTTTAGAGTCAACCCTGCCCTACGTACCTCTACCAGCATCTACTTCCTGCTGTTTTTTTTTAATGACTCAAAAACAACCCACTATCTTTGTTGTGAAAATATTGACTATGAAAAATAAAACTTGTTAATGAGGGTTCGCGTCTGACAATTTGCTCTGTTGGTGTGTGTGTATATAACACCCTTTTAACCTAGAAATTCTCTTAGAACTTTACAGTGTTTTTCATTGATTCACGCACCGAAAATTGTAGAACTTATGTTTGGGAGTCATGTGACCAGTGACCAACCAGAACTGCAAAACTGCAACTTTGAGGTTATGTTCATTAAATGCTTTATCGTGTTCTAAGGAATCTATTAATAGGCTCGGTTCTCATTATTTTCTCATGGTCTTGTCATGGCTTGTTGTTTTTGCTCATCAGAAAAGGCTCTTGAACATTATCTTGACCTTCAGAACCCACTCAAATTTTCTCCCCAGACTAAATTAATTCTTCTTCTGTGTTTGTGGCTGAAGGGTAGGCGGGTGATGTATCTTTTAATTGACAGGAGGAACTCTGGGATATGTTGAGCATTTAAATGAAAAATTAACTACAAGCTTTGACTTCTCTGCCCAGCCATTTTAAATTAAATGGTAATAACATAATCACCAGGTTTTTTTTAGACAGGCGATGGTCTGATTTGAAATTAAATAGACTTGCAGGTAACATGGATAAAACCATACAGTGGTAATGTAAATATAGGCGGTCATATACAGGCTTTCACTTTCACAGACTAGAATTTCAAGTAGTCTGTTTTTTTTTAGGTCTTGACTCTTTCTGTTTGTCTGAATTCATATGAACCTTTTTTTTTTATTCAACTTGAATGCGGTTGTCAAAGCCCAACTTTGTCTCATTCTCTGTGCTTTCTATCCACTGCCTTTAGGCACTAATTAAACAGCAGCACTGATTGGAAGCTGACATCTCAGCATGTGTTATCCACTTGTCATCACACAGATGGAAGGCTGAAGAAGCCCTCTAAAAATAAGATACTTGGCTGGTGAGGATTAGAATAATGTGTAGGTGGTGGTACGGGCAAAAGTTAGGCTTGGAGATGGGTTTCATCATGGTTTTTCAATGGTCTGTCTAATTACTAACGTCTGAAAATATGATTAGTTGACAGTTTCAACAAATCGCAGTCAAGCAGCTGTGACCTTGTGTTGGCTCCAGTATAGCTGGGGCGATATCTTAAAGAGTCCCATTTAGGTCAAATTTAGGATTTTTGTTTGCAAACCATTAACAGCTCATCTTTTTGCTGCAGATGTGTCCACTGTCAGCGCCTTCTTCCAGCATATACCTGTGCTGTGCTCATATTAGCCTAACAGTATGTCTGTAGCTTGCCACACAATAACCAAAGTAGCACTTGAAAACCTGTATTTATTTGCAAATTAGAGCATGCTTGGATGTAGATTCTGTAAAGCTGCATTTGTAACTTTATCATTTGTAGCTTTTGCCTAAAACTTGTTGAGCTGAATCGTATTTGAAAGTGGAGTCAAATTTCTGTGAGTCCCACTATTCGGACAGTTAACCATTTTAAGATATCACTACCACACCAGCGTTATTAACAGTAATAATTTGTTACTTTTCAATACTTGATACACACCAAACAAAGATGAGAGCAGTGCAAATACTCATTTTTAAAAGTATGACAGCTCTAAGAAAACACAGCCACTAAATAACTCATCTAGGCCACAACGCAGACCTCACCTCACCCACTGTGTTCAGATATGATGCCAAGGGGTCCTGACCCATTGCCCATGCACAGTGTTATGGTGATGGGTTCAAAATCATTCTAAATAAGCAAATAACAGAGACACCAACAGCTTCTCAGTTTTACTTGCGCAAGGAGGAAATCCCATCCTCTGAGCTCAGCTCCCGGCCAAAGGGACGTGACCGTTCACTGAGCAGAGAGGAAGTGGTCTCCCACGGATCAACCTCCTTGTTCCGCTTTTATTACAGACCTTCACAATAAAAGCACGTGGGTAACATAAAACTCAATTTACAACACGCAATAAACAGCATTCTTGGCTCTTCCCTTACCATATATGGTAGTAAGCATTCTGTAGAATGTCTGCAAGTTACATTTGTATACGCAGCCTACGTGAGGGTCTGTGTCTTATATGTATTATATATATAAGAATGTGTATAAATGTATTTCCTGTACACTTCAAAATAAAACAACAGTGTAATATAAAACTCATGAAAGCAGAAGATATGATAATTCAATGTAAACAGAAGAAAGTTTACAGAATAATCCTAACATATGGCATGGGCATGCATGACTGCCAATGACCCGCTCCACTCTTATTTTTTTTCCTTCTCCATACATCGAAGGCATCTTTTGAATATTGCAAAAACAACCCAAGAGTTTCTCAAGGCAAAGAAATGGGACATTATTCAATGGCCAAGTCAGTGACCTGATCTCAACCCACTAGAGCATGCTTTTAAGTTACTGAAGTGAACACACAGAGACCAACAAACAAGCAGCAAGTCTAGGCAGCTGTAGTAAAGGCCTGGCAGAGCATCTCAAAGGAGGAAACAACATTTGGTGATGCCCATTGGATCTAAACTCCAGACAGTCTTTGACTGCAATGGATTTTCATCCACGTATTAAAAACAGTCCTTATGTTAAAGTTGTCTTAGTTTGTCCAGTTAATTGCACTGAGAATGAGGAGCGTGTAAAAAAAATGGCTGTAATTTCTACACAGTTAAGGCAACACTTTTGTTAAACAAGCTTAATTAAAGCTGAAAATCTGCACTTCAGTCACATCCTAATTGGTCGTTTGATTTAAAATCCTCTGTGCTGGTGTATAGAGGCAACACTGTGAACCTAACTGCATGCGCAAGTTGAGAGTGACACTGGTCTTTGAGGCCTTTGGGTGTTGTGTTAAGGCTCAAACACCAAAGGACACCTTGTGTGCATCTCCGAGACACCAGCAGCTTCGAGAAAACAACATTTGATGCCCTTGCAGTGAGGACAGGCTCTGTCAGGCAGTAAAGAGGGAGGACATAGTGTATACCACTTGTGCAGTCTCCTAAAACACAAAGTGGTTTTTAAGCAAGGAGTGACTCCATTACCTCTCCAGTTGCTTTCACACTCTCCTCCCCTCCATTCATCTCCATCTCTCCTTCATTTGTCCCCCTTTGTCTTTCCTCTCGCTCTCTCTCTAGTGCTCCTTGTGCCTATTGCTCTCTACAAACACTAAATCACTGTCGTCCCGTTGGACTGCTGGCGTATGTTGTCTCTTTCTTTCAGCCCATGAATAAATTATCAAAGAGAATCATGGAAAACACTGGCACTTGCTTGTGTGTGTGTGTGTGTGTATCTTTGTTCATCCAGTGCAGGGATTTGGGGAGTGTGTTATCGCTAGGTGCTCTGTACATCTGGACTGGGTTGGGCTCTCAAAGGTTCCTGAGATTGAATGTGACACACACACACACACACACACACACACACACACACACACACACACACACACACACACACACACACACACACACACACACAGTCAGCAGCAGTTGCAGCAGCTAAAGCATATCTGTGGTCGATTGGAGTTAGTTTGAGCGGGTGGTGTGAAGGGCAGCCAAAGGAGCAGCCTTCTGTGACTAATAAAATGATGCACACACTCTCTCTCTCTCTCACTCACACTCACACACACACACACACCCTGCACCACACACATACACCCTGCACCACACACATACACCCTGCACCACACACATAGAAAGCATTCTCAGTGAAGTCTAGCAGTCAAAGGATCGATAGTGTAGCCACAAGGAGGCTAATCAATAGACCGGATTTGCGCTGCTGGAGGAAGAGAATCGAGCCAGTTTTCCCAAGAAAACACACACAGGCACATGGGACAGATGCAGTCATAAGCGCACATCCACCCTCCCCCCACGATAAATGCACAGATGCACAAATACACTAACGCACTCCTCCTCCCATTCCTCACATGTACGGCCACACACGCTACCACATTTCCCTCTGGTGTGATGCCACACAGCTTACACTGAGACAGTTATAGCCCAGTCTACCTGTAAACAGACTCAGCCATGTCCGCTGAGCTGGTTGGCATTTACAGAGCCCAGGGCTTTGCCAAATATATCATACACCAGATTTATTGTCAGCCACAGATTTGTGTAAACGCCCTGTGGATGTGTGAAGAAGATGGTACATAATCTCTTTATTTTGACAGCGCTCAGTAAATAGAGCAGGGAAACAAGTGACTGAGAAGTTTGTCATAATATGTTGGGGACTCCATGTGGCTGTCTTTAAATATGGGCAGTATCATTATTATCATTTATAGCACTTTATATAACTTTTAATAATAAACTTTTTTTTAAAGTCTTGTTTCTCTAATAGCAGGGACGTGCATGTGTGGCTACTGAAAGGACCAAGTTGGATTTTTGTTCAGTTATTGCTGACAATAGGTCATGTTTGTTGTTAACTCTGAGGCTGGAGCACACCTGTCCTATGGGCCAGGTGAGCTATTATTCTCAAGTCTAACCTCTTACTAGACTTGCTATTGGCAGGACATAGAAGAACCCTTCAGGAAGCTCGATCTTTGTTTTGATCCTGAAGATAAATTTGCAGAATTCTCCAAATTTGGCGCAGATATATATAGGTGGAAAAGCTGTTAGTCATCTTCTGTCTTTTATTCTCTTGATCCCGAACTGTTCAGCAATAAATGAATAGTTCTACCTGTAAATGTTCAGTTTTATTCATGTATAGGAAGCATGACTTTACCAGGATGATTGAAGTTGAACCACTGTTTTGCATTATTCAGGTAGTGGCAAACACATCTGAATAGTAAGATGAATGTTTCTTCAAGTGAGTGAGGAAAGTATGCACAAACGTACAGGAAGCAGGAATATTTCAAGGAATCATTCACACTGAGATGCATCAGGACATCCAGTCAAACAGTGGCTGTCCTTAAACACTGTTCAGTTTTTAAAATGTGTTTCGGGGCATCTAAGGGTAGGCCAGTAACAGACTAAAAAAAAATTGAATTTCACTCACCAAAACTGAAGCACAAATTATTTTAAATTGAAAACTATCCACTGAGGCCAAAACCATTTTTTGTACCAGGCTGTAAATGTGCTTTTTGATCATAAAACATGGACATAGCTTATGGATTTGAAACTTGCCACAAGCCTGCGGTTTTTTAATGGCCACCAGGGCGATACATGTGGTCGCAAAGTCCTCTGGAAGTTTATGGGAAAACAGCCCTCTGCCCTGATCTCTGATAACATTTTCTTGTTGAGTTTATGGTCTCAATCACTCATTTCAGGTCATTCTGAATAGAACATTAAGTTTGTGGGAGTCTGTGGGGATTGACTTGTGTTTTGGAACCAGCCTCAAGGGGCCATTAGAGGAACTGCAGTTTTTGGCTTCATTTTTATCCAACGCAAGTTGTTGCTTGCTATGGACAAAATATGCAGTTAGACTTATAAGTCACTATTCCTAGATCTGGGGCTGATGTTCTGGCTCTTCACTTATCCTAAGTACACAGGAGGATCGCAAAACTAGACTCTGGATTTATGCAACATTCACTTGTCAATGAAACATCAGTGCTCATCAGTGTTGCAGCAGCACACTGCTGTTCATGATAATTACTAATTCACAAATTTGACAGATTCCAAAGGCTGCTTAAAACGTCAGCTAAATGTATTATCTAATATGTGCTTAGTAGGAAATGCAAACGGTGTGTCTTTACTTGGTTTTTAGCTGTTTGTCAACCTTCTTCCTTAGAAAGAATTGTGTTTGTGTTGTTATTGTTGAAGTCATGCAGGATGGCGTTTGTAAAACACTTTAAATCCAATTACTTCCTGCAAAGTGGAACAAAAATGGGAAGTGCAACCCTCCTTTCTCACCGCCGGACATGATAGGCCTGTGAAGAAACAAGCAAAACAGCAGAACACTCATTTGTGAGGTCTGTCCTTAAGAACACTAAAACTTGAACAAAAATGGAGCCAGTAGATGTCTGGGGCAGTGTTCCATGTGAACACCAGCATGCTAATCCAAATCCTGCCTCTCTGTGCCTTCCCCAGATCCAGCTGTGTGTGTTCCACAAATCCATCCGTGTGTGTGTGTGTATGTGTGTGTGTGTGTGTGTGTGTGTGTGTGTGTGTGTGTGTGTGTGTGTGTGTGTGAAACAAATCCAGCCCCTCAAGTTGTCGCTTAAAAAAAACAGTTGGGTATCGGGAGTGTGTGCTGTGAGTGGGAAACAGCTGTTGAATGTGTGTGTGTGTGTGTGTGTGTGTGTGTGTGTGTGTGTGTGTGTGTGCCTAAATCTAACAGACTCTAACTTGATGCTGGCTGTCACTTTCTCAAAACTGCAGCCTAACAAGATTCTCGATGCTCAGGAAGCTCTCCTCTTTAGTGACAAATCAGATTCACTTCTCCCAATACCTGAAGATACCTTGTTTAAATTGGACTGTGTTTGTGTGTGTGTGTGTGTGTGTGTGTGTGTGTGTGTGTGTGTGTGTGTGTGTGTTGCCAAGGTTTTGATTTGATTAGGTATTCTTTCCCTGAACAGTGCCGTCATGCATCAGCCGTCAGATGCACACCGTGACCTTCCTCAAGCGCTCCAGTTTGTGTGTGTTGTTGTGTTTGTGTCTCTGTGGATGCATATATTTTGAGTGTGTGTGTGTGTTTTTGTGTGTGTGTGTGCGCACGTGCCCCAGCCTCAGTTTGTGTGAGTTTTGTGTGTGCTTGCACATCAGCATGCATTACTTGAATTTGTGTTTGTTTTTGCCTTTATCTATGAGTGTCTTTTTTTTTTTTTTTTTACCTCTGTGTGTGTGTGTGAGAGTGTGTTAAAATGCAATGGCATCTCCATGACTGTCAGATAAATGTAACTGGGTGGAAGAGATGTGTGTGTGTGGCAGCTTAAGATCTTCACTCTGTGACAAAACCTTTTAGTGTGTGTGTGTGTGTGTGTGTGTGTGTGTGTGTGTGTGTGTGTGCTGTGTGCTACCAACTGAGTGACAGATCCTGTTGAATGGTGCAGAACTGCAGCAGCCCAGCACACTTCACAGCCACTGACTTACTACGGTGCTGCTCTCACACACACACACAAACACACACACTCGCAGATACAAAATGGACTTTGTTGTGTTTCCGGGTAGAGATAGGGGGACTGCTGACTTTATGATATGGATGCCTCAGTCTGTGTTGAGAATGCATTTTCAACACACTTCTCCTCACTCAGCTTCTAGCACATAATTCATGCACACATCCCTCACTACATCTCCTCTTCCTCCTCTCATCATCACCTTTGTCCATCCTTCGTTTCTCATCTTCCATTACGTTTCCCATCATCAGTCTTCATGTCAACTTTCTCCTTCATCCCCGTCCTTCCTTTGCCATCCTCTCTTCCTGCCATTTATCTTCCCTTCATATCGTTTCTGTTTTTGTCCTCTTCATCTTTCCCCACCCTCCACATCCACTACTCACCTTTCTCATGCTAATTGGCCTGCGCTCCACTCTGCACGCCTCCCTTTTTTCTTCTGCACTCTAACCTGATTGACCTCTCTATCCTCCCTTTCCTCCCCCGTCATCCCTGGCTCTTCTTTTTTCCCTTTCTCCCTCTTCACTTTAACACAGCTGTCTGTCTTTGGCATCACTCTTGGCAGCTTTATTATTCTCTTTCATAGCGTTAATAAGGCAGCTGTCAGACACAAAAAGACAATCCACTCTCTGCAGCATAACTACAGCTACTAATGTTCTGCTGCTGCCAATGGTGACCAGGCAGTTTCCACGAGGAATTCGACAATAAAAGCCACTATTTAAATGAATACATTTCCACATTATAATGCAGTACAATAGTGCAGTTCTGCCATCTTAGTTTTTTTGTCCCCTTAAACTGTTCATTCTTGGCCTTGCTGCTGGCAGGCTTTTAATTTGAGACATCTGTGAAGAAAATTTGGTTGGACAGTGACTTTACAGAACAATGTATAAAATAAAGATCGGGTTAAATTAGTAAATAAATTTGTAAATAAAATTTTTTTGGAATTCAATGACTGTTTCCTGCTCAGCAGCAGCTTTGCTGTCGCTGCCTCTTGTCAGCTGCTGTGTATACTGCTGTGTGTTACGCCTCCCTCTGTCGTGCTCATGTTTATTCTTCCTCATTCTCCTATTTGTCCTCTACTTCTTGTCCCTCTTGGATTTGTCCTCTGTACTTCTCCTTCTCGTCCTCACTCCCACTCCCGCTTTCCCCACCAACCAATTTGTGGCTTTCACCTCGTCCCACTCGTCTCCTTCCACACTGTTTGTTTTTCCTCTCACTCTTTTAGTGATGTTTTGTTCTTTGTTTGCTCCATCACCTCGCGCTGCCTCTTCTCTTAGGATGAGACATTTGTTTCATCTGCTTCTCCTACATGTGAAGGAGGACAGCAGAATATTTGGTGGAAAGCTGCTGAATACAGTCTCAGTGGGTCATCAGCCTCTTTGGAGTCTCAAATGTGTGTTGATTTTTCAAAGGAGTTCTCTGCAACCTTCATGACAAACTTCTGCATAGATCAAGGCACGGCTAAAGCTTTGACTGTTACTAGCTGTGCCATTTGGCCAAGCATATTAAGCATGCTAGAGTGGGCTTGGTCAGAGTATTGACAAAGAATCCAGTGGTGGCTCTGACAGGGCTTTAGAAATCCTCTGAAGAGATGGGAGAACCTGCCGTATGGGCAGCCTTATTAGCAGGACTCAATCCTTTGTGGTAGAACAGCTGGACAGTACCATGAGTGGCAAACAGCGGGCACTGTGCTTGACTTGGCATACCTGCAGTGAACCATTGTGGCGGAAGCTCTGTGAGTTCTTCTCAGCCACAGACACTGGGAAGCTGCTCAGAATATACCTTTTGGAAGTGGGCATGACTTGCAATAGTACGGAAACCAAGTGATGGCTCAGTTCCTTTAAGTGTCCCAGTAAGCTCATGACAGTGAACCAGCATGCGGCAAAGCAGGAGCTCCTCTCAAAATACGAATCATTCTGACGCATATCACAAAAAAACATAGGGTTAGGGTTCGCAGTGTTAAAGGTATTAAAAGCTGGTGAAGGGGATGAAATGGAATGGAATTTGTTCCTTCCTGATTTCTTTTTTCTTTTTTGCATGTTTGTCCGAACTCAGCTTTCCAAAGAATTTGGTTAATTAGTGTTGATTCGTGATTTAACGAGGAGACAATTACTTATTCACACAGGGCCAGGTAGGATTGGATAGCTTTTGTTTTCTTAATAAATGAAATCATCATTTTAAAACTGCATTTTGTATTTGCTAGTGTTGTCTTTGTGTAATATCTGAAACATTTAAATATGCAACAAACTCGGGAATCAAGAATGGGAAAATACTTTTGTGCAGCACTGTTTATAAAGAAAAATATTTAGTGTTAGAAATTTAGGGCCGCAGTCCATGAGCAGACATAAAATTGCAGCAATGGTTGTATAGGTTTGAAATACTGCTTGGGGCCCAATGACCTATGCATGAATATTAGAATTCTGAGCTGAGCAAACGTGTAACCGTTAAGAGTTTTTGAATGCTTATGGTCCTCTTGGTGATTCAACTTTTCTATTTAATGCAGTAATGTGTGACAGTAATATCTGCTGAACATCATTTTTAGTCTCATACTAAGCTAAGCTATATCTTGTGCCCTTTTAATGTAATTGTGAACACCACGTTATTGCATCGTTATTCAGCTGCCCTGACAGCAGTATTCTTTTTTTCTGTGTTGCACATTGTTTGACCTGTTGTGCTGAAGATGGTAGACATCTGTAAATACTAAAGGTCATGCCTTTGTGTGCATGTTCAATCTGCTGTTTTCCCTTTGAGATGTCAGCCTGACTGTCCACTTAATATCGGCTCAGTGTAGGAGCAGAAATGCCAGATAGTGCTTTAAAACTGCTGCTTATCGCCTCATCGAGCACTTTCTATGGTAGCATTATTTCACGCTTTGATGTCATTTGAATGCGGCATGTACCTGAAGGATGTTAGCTCCAGTTTCATGCAACTAATGAATATTTATGTAGGGTATTACCAATTCTGGCAGCTCAATTCCACATCTTGTTTGATTCTTTGCTTATACAGCTCTTGTTGCTTCCTTTCACACTGCTTGTCATATACAGTTAAGTCATATATTTACATATATTAAATTTATATGATAAATATTACATTTTACAGTTCAGTGCAGTATGCTTCTCGCATTATAGGTCTTGAATAATCGGACCCCATCTTATCTTAAAGAACTCATACTACCGTATCACCCCAATAGAGCACTTTGCTCTCAGACTGATGGCTTACTTGTGGTTCCTAGGATACTTAAAAGCAGAATGGGAGGCAGAGCCTTCAGCTTTTAGGCCCCTCTTCTGTGGAACCAGCTCCCAGTTTGAATTCAAGAGACTCTCTATTTTTAAGATTAAGTTTAAAACTTTCCTTTTTGATGAAGCTTATAGTTAGGACTGGATCAAGTGTACCTGAACTCTCACTTAGTTATGCTGCAACAGGCTGCTGGGGGGTTCCCATCATACAAAGTCCCGTCCCCCTCCCCTCAACCCTAACCAGTCGCGGCCTGAGCCTGGTTCTGCCGGATGTTTCTTCCTGTTAAAAGGGAGTTTTTCCTTCCTACTCTTACCAAGTGCTTGCTCGTGGGGGGTCGTCTGATTGTTGGGGTTTTCTCTGCATTATTATATGGTCTTTACAATATTAAGCACCTTGAGGCAACTGATTGTATTGATTTGGTGCTATATAAATAAAATTACATTGAATTAATATACAAATGTTTTCTTTATATTTTGCTTGGAAAATAGAAAATAGGTTCATCAATCTAGTGAAATGTGCAATCATAAATAAAAATACAATAAATAAGGAAAAACAGAGTTTGTACAACTCTAATGAGCTTAAATGTCAATATTTGGTATGGCCACTTTTATTCCTCAACACAGCCTGAACTCTTTATTTCTTTAATCCTCAGGAGTAGTTCTCCAGGCTTACTGAAGGGCATTCAAAGCTCATCTTTGGATGTTGGCTGCCCTTTGTTCTGTTGATGTTCGCACACTGCTTCAGTAATGTTGAGGTCCGGGCTCTGAGGAGGCCAATGCATTGTGTCTTTTTTCTATCCAGATATGCTTTTAATGCTTTGGTAATGAGTTTGGGATTTTGCTGTGCTGAAAAAATGAAGCTGTTGCCAATCCGATTCTTTCCAGCTGGCATTGCATGGTGGTTCAAAATCTGACAGTACTTTTCTGCATTCATAATTCCATCATTTGACAAGATCTCCAACACCACTGGCTGAAAACCATGATGGAGCCTCCATTATGCTTTACAGATGGCAGTAGACACTCAGTGTTGTTCCTCTCTCATGACCTCCGTCATATATATTGACAAAGATTTGAGCCAAAGTGTTCAAATTTAGATTCATCAGTCCATAGGACCCATTGCCACAGCATGTCATGAAAAGAGTCCCGAGTGCAGCTCCAACAGGTAAAGTGGTGCCCCCCCCCAATCCGGTTGCTTACGCACTTTAAGCTGCTGGAAGTCCTTTAAATGTCTGTGCAGAAGGTGTTGTGTGTCAGAGACAGTTCTTTTAGCTTGAATGAAACCGAAGTACAAGTGGCTTCAATTTTGCTCTTTAACATTGGTCAGTTTGATTGAATGTTACACGGAAGCTGCTAAGCTGGACTTTGCATTGACATGCCTGTTTTTGTTCAGTAATTCAGTAGATAAGACTTAGCAGTGCTTCACTGTCACTTGGCTTGTCTGTTGAGTACATCAGGGAGGAACTTACAGCAGGCTGTGCCCCAGCGCAGACGTTCGCGTGACAGCCGTCAGATGGTGTCTTTGTCTGGTGTGTATTTGACAGGCGGTCTGATTTGACAGCAGCCATCAGAGAGTTTGGTTTGCTTGGTGCATTTCAAACTGCCATCGACATCAAGTAAAGACTCTATTCACCTGTTGGGGGGGGGGTGTTATCGATTGCCGTTTCCCTTCCAATTCCACATTCTCTCTTCAAATGTGGCTGACCCTGACAGCCAATCACAGTCTGTCGCCGGCCATCTGTCAGCTGAATCACTTGGTGTCACCTCAGATAACTAATTACAAGGGATGTCCATTTCTCAGTAACCAGATTGTGAGCAGGAACGCCCCGCTTGTCTGTCAAGCGTTAGGCCACAAGTTTTGGCAGCATGTCTTTCCAAATCCTTCTGAACATACAGCAGAAAATTTAAGCTTTTCATCCACAGTGACATTTAGGATTTCCTATTTATTTCTCCACTGGTTCACAGCTGCTGCGTGGGATGTAATATTGAAAGGCTATGTAATCTCAATTTTGTAACACTTTGCGTGCTCTTAAATCAAATGGACAGGCATATAGTAGCATGCTTACTTGTTGCTGTCTGTTTTCTAAAGGCTCATAATGGAGTTAGGAGAATTTAAAATTAAAGTTTGATCTGTTTCTGTTTAACATGCACGTAGTTTGGTTGTTCCAGTTGTGTGCTACAGATTTGATAGCAAATATTTTTATACTATAGTAGAAATTGTCTGAATTCACTGCATACTGGATTTATTAACCAGACATGTGGCCAGTTCACATTTGCAAATTTGTCACGAGTAAAGCCCAAAGTATCAGGTAGTGCTGTGTGTCAGGCAGGAAAAACATACAAAGTATATACTGGGCTGGTATGGAGCCAGGAATACACAAACTGGAAAGCAATTTGGAAACATGGAGCAAAGGAACATGCAGCGTGGGAAAACTGCCACTGCCAACGCAACAAAGAACTGAGGAGGATGCAGACAGTATATACACAAGAGATAACGAGGGGAGAGTGGAACTGAAGGACACTAACGAGACAAGGGGAAGCAAAACTGAAGACATACAAGGGACTAGGACACAGGGGGACAAAGAGATTACATGGAGAACACAGGGAAAAGGAATTAAATACAAAATAACTATAAATAAGAACAAGATGCAGAAAACTATAACTAGAGAACATAAAAGAGAGCAGCCTAGAACACCCTCAGAAGGATACCAAAACTCAAAACAGCAAAACTACAATAAACTAAGAGCTAAACAGAGACCGAAACAGGAAACACTGCATCACAGTTGATTACATCTCTAGTACATGAGAAAATGTACCTTGTTCATTAATTACATTTAAACTCTTGGATAAAAAAAAGACAAATGTAACACAAACCTTCTCATTCTGCATGTCAGTCCATTATTGATTCAGGTAAAGGAAGGAAGGTAACGATGGATACCATTAACAATCAATTTAAAGATTTTAAAAAAAAGTTATGAGGCTATACTACAAAGTGTACAGTGCATGGGGTGGCTGTGGCTCAGGAGGTAGGGCAGGCCATCTATGAATCAGAGGGTTGGTTGGTGCTCCAGTATTTTAAATTTTTATAAATTTGGTTTCAATTCAGTTTTATTTATATAGTGCCAAATAATGCCTTGAGGTCTTAAACACTGCTGTTGGAAAGGTACCCTGTCCCAGCAGATGGCCTGAGCCCTGTTATTATATTAGAATCGCCAGAGATTTAAAAAAAAAAAAAAAAAAGTGTACTTGTTAAATGCTACACGTTATGCTATTTCATAAAATAGAGCAGACAGATTTTAGATTTTAGTTAGGACTTAGCTGTTTGATCTGCTGTTGAAGGATGGTGGTCTGCCAGGCGGGAAGGAAAAATCTGTGTGTAAAATAACACAGTCTGTGCTTTTGTTTAGTCCAAGTAGAGTATTAAAATAACACTTTCATAAGCTGATTAGCATTACTTGCTGTATTTTATTTATGGATTTAGTTTAATTAGCAGATGCACAATACAGATATTGCACCAGACATAGCCAAAAATACAGAAAAATACTCTTAAACAACTAGAGAGTACATCATTAGCAATCCTAAAGGCACACAAAACAAGCATTTTATCGATGCCAGAAAACTTCCAAGCATGAGCATCAAAACAGCCACATTTCTGTGAACCTTTCAGTCACATTCTCAGGCTAAATTAATTAATTTTTTTTAGTATTCTTGTACTTTTTATTAAAGAATTCCATATCCCTGAAAAACACTTTTGCCCAAATGTTGTAGAGAAAAAGTTGACGTAAGGGTTGCCTTTATATTGAGCTCTTGTTAACTGTGTACATGAACTAAACTGTGTTACAAGTGGCTGTGGGTGTAGATTGTGAATAATCTTATATAATATATACATAAAATTAATTACATAAAATACAGTAATGGGAATTTGTAATTTTTGTTTTTAATACATTATTTTCAGTGTTTTCTTGCAGAGTATACTGTTGTATCGATGCACATTTTGTCACTATGAAAAGTGTGACAGTATCATTGAGTGTATGTACGGTTTTGCCGCACTGCTTAATTAACGTCTCATAGTGTGCGGCTTGTTATTCAGCTGCATGGCTACCAGCTCACTAGTAACATGCAGTTATATTTATACACAACAACACAACAGCTTCACCCCCTGCTGTCCTTCACCGCGCCAATCCTCTCCGTATATGCTACACTTTTGATGTTGACTCCCCTCTAATATATCTTAATACAATCTTTCAACATCTCTAACTGTGTAAGAATTTATTATACAGTTAATGGTGGTTAACTTAATGGGTTCTTACTAATAAGTAACCTTATCTTCGTTTTTGCTTTTCCTTAAATTCACTAGAGTGGCCCTCCACTGTTTGCAGTATGAATGCAGAGCACAATCCAACCTCTGGCTGCTGTACAGAGACCCCCTTCCTGCTGCGGTTCATCCCGCTGCTGTTTACACTTTGCTGCAGTCCCAACACACATCAATTCACAGCCAATGCATTCCCGATTAGGCATGGACACGGTAATTGTTTTCATTGCCTTGGATTGGAACGACATAGAATCTAATGTGCTCCATCGATCTTTTGTTGGGGGGCCAATTGGGTTTGTTACCAGTGTTGTAGATCTCTCTTGGCCCACGTATTAACCTTTATGACTCTCTGTCTCTCTCACCACTCACTTTCTCCAACGTTCCTCTATCTGTTTGTCCTCACACCCTTCACTCCCCTATCTTACTCTTCCTTTAACTTTATCTCCCCCTAGCTTTCTCTTCCTTGCCATCTTTCATTCATTTATTATATCTTTCCTTTTCTTTCTCATATTTGCAGTTTTTCTGATTCTGTTCCATTTACTGGGTTTAAGACTAAATTGGTGTGATTACATGTCAGTAACCAGTATTACCAAGGTAGTATAACCCTGACAAACAGCTGAAATATGACTGTCATAGAGTGGAGACCATAAAAGAGCTTAAGATATGATGTAGACAGTAACATTCTTCCAAATGAATGACGTTGTACATCTTGTGGACATGGTGACCATCGCAACTCTTCACAACTTGATACGTTCATATACAGTGAGGTAAAAAATAAAGTATGCTCTCTGACAGTTCTAGAGTGTTCCATGTCAGAACATAAAAAATGATCTAGTCCTTACAAGCTCTTAAAATTTGCTAAATACAACACACGATATATTACACTGTCATGGTTTATTTAAGCCAAACTGCAGAAGCAGGGTATGAAACATTAAAACTGTCCATTATTAGCTTGTAAAACCACTTTTAGCAGCAATAACTTGAAGTAATTGTTTTCTTTGTGACTCACTCAACCTCTTACATTGTTGTGGAGGAACTTTGGCCCACTCTTCTTTACAACACTGCTTCATTAATTGAGGTTTCCAGGAATTAATGTATGCACAGCTCTCTTAACCCTTTATCACCAATGTATCTTACAGGTCGCCTGGACTCTTTTTGTAATTTTGGCTGTATATTTACAAAACAATTCTCATCTTTCAGAAACCACTTGAATTTTCTCTGTAGCCCTGTTGAGCAAGTGCACATGGTCAAATCTAGACAGGAGTACCTTGTGAATATGATACATGTCTTCTCTGCTTTCCAGAGCTGTTTGAATTTTCTCTTTAACACAAATGGTTGTGGAGTTATGATCATTTAAAGAGCTCTTTTAAGATGGGCCCACCACCAAGCCCATGGTAAATAAAGGGTTAAGGTCACGCCACAGCATTTCAGTTGGGTTGAGGTCTGGACTTTGAACCATTGCAAGACCTTAATTCTTTTCTTTTTCCAGCCATTCTGTTATAGATTTGCTGCCTTCTCTGGGGTCATTGTCTTGTTGCGTGACCGAGTTTTGGAAAGATGGCCTCACATGACTCTAAAATACTTTAATATACAGAGGAGTTTATGGTTGAGTCAATGTTTGCAAGGTGCCCTGTCCTGTGGTCCTGTGGCCCTGTCCTAAGGTCCTGTGGCTGCAAAACAAGCCCAAATCATCACCTGTCCAGCACCGTGCTGACAGGTAGTATGAGGTGTTTGTTCCGATATACTGTGTTTGTTTTTTACCACATGTGGGGCTGTTCATTATAGCCAGACCTCTTTACTATGGTCTCATCTGTCCAAAGGACATTGTTCCAGAAGTCTTGTGGTTTGTTTATATGCAACTCTGCAGACCTAAGCTGTGCTGCCATGTTCTCTATAGAGGGAAGAGGCTTTCTCATTGGCAACCCTTCCAGACCACCCATACTTGTTCAGTGTCTTTCTAATTGGACTGTCATGAACTTTAGCATTTGAGGCTTGTAGAGGCTGAGATGTAGCGCTTGGGTTTTTTGTAATTTCTGTGAACATTGCAGTCTGACCTTGGGGTGAATTGGCTGGGCCCTCCACTCCTGAGCAGTTTGGCATCTGTCTTGAATGTTTTCCACTTGTGAATAATCTTTCTCATTGTAGACGGGTGTAGATTGTATAGATTGTTTGGAAATATCCATATAGCCTTTCCCAGCTTGATGGGCAGCAACAGTGGTATGTTTATAGGATGTTTTTTCACCTGGGCATTGTGTTAACACACGCCTGAATGCACCAGACCAGGAAACTGCCAAAGCTTTTGCTTTTGTAGAGGTGCTCAAACTTGCTGATGATCAGTTAATTAAGTGCATTTGATTATGAGCACCTGGCTGATTAATTCCTATGGAAGCAGTAAGCCGTACTTACTTTTTGTCTCTTTTTATCATGATTCCAAGTTCAGTTGCCTGTATAATCCATCAGCCCAGCAATAAATACCACCTTTATGAAGGCTAATTTAATACTGGACAGTGTCCTTATTTTGAAAGTTTAGTCACAGTCACTGCTGGCTTACTAGCTACAGTCTTTCCTGTCTAGTGTTTATACACACTCAACACCCCCCCCCCAAAAAAACAAAAAACAATTCTAATAATAATTCAGAGTAAAATGCAACTGAAATATGTAAAATAAAAGGTTTATTTATTTATTCGAATAATTCAATTACATTTTATTTATATAGCGCCAAATCACAACAGTTGCCTCAAGGTACTTTATATTGTAAGGTTAGGACCATACAATAATTAATCATTAAGGTAAATATGCTTGGTATAAACTGAATTTATACCAATCAAGTAAATTTAATTTGACCAGATTAAATTTAACATATTACATTACTTAGGTAAGAAAATTACACAGAAAATTTACATATTACAGATTACTTAAAGTCAGCATTTTGGCCATGAGTATGGGCTGATTATGTTGTTGTGGCAGTCCTCAATGTCATTCGGTGGTTTTAAGCTTCTCGGCCTGCAGTTGGACGCACTTCAACTTCATTGTCTTGAACTGCACCTGACAGTGTTCATCTGTGGTTTGCTCTGCAGAGTTGCAGCTAGCTTATCAGATCCTGCAGCAAGTGCAGAACTACTGCCACTATGCTGAGCTTACCTCTGCTGCATAACAGAACAAGAACTGGCATCATCAGCTGCAGTCCAGAATGGTGGAAATAAAGTTCATCCATGGGATGAGAAGCTTTATTGTTCCATTATATATTGTCACAAAATGTATTTGGTATATACTACTGTAGGATACAATTTTGACAGTTTCCTAATAATATTTTGTCTGTCGTATTCATTTCAATGATTATAGGGTAAGTACCTAAAACACATCTCAGTATCGTGCAAGTTCAGCCGTACCATAAACTTTATTCTCTAAAAGGTGGGATTCATTCCTCCTTTTTGCTGACTCACTGCTTCACTTTGTGAAACATAACCTTCACCAGCAGGAATGTATATTATATAACCCATGTGCATATACACAGGCTAGTAAAGCTTCAAAGCATCAAACTCTCCACGTAGTGTCATAGCGGTCAAAATCTATTCAGGACTCATTGATATAATAATACTCTCCACTGAAATCAAACGTAATAGAATTTCTGAGGTCATATTAGTAGGGTGACTGAAACTGCCAACTCCTTGGTTGTACTGCGGAAATCACAGAATGCACTCGATGGCTCATATAATGAGGATATGATTAAATAAAAGTCATCCTGACAAATTTGCAGCAGAAATGCTTTGCAGACTGTAGCTGCGTTAAAGGGGAGATTACTCATCTTAGGGCCAGTGGCTCACACTGATGATCCAGTCTATTTTTAAGAAGGATCAATATTGGATTGTTATACAAAATGGTAAAAGGTCTTGTCTCTAAGGATGCAGTTGCCCTGTACAGACTAGTAATGTTAACTTTTGATCAAGTAGAAGCCTGATTGAACAAATAAAATGTTATATATTTATATTAATATCATTATTATTATATTTCTTTCTTTTTCTCTTTGTTTTCCGCAACAGGCAGAGTTACGAGTCAGTCCTAAGAAAGGCACAGAGCCGGCCGTGGATCTGCTGGGTCTGGGTAAGACATAAGCAGCCGTCTTCCAACTTACAGTATAATAAACCGTGGCCTACACACTGACCTGTCAAACTCTATTTAAATGTCTGCCTAATGTGTCTGACATGTACATTAAACCAGTTAAGTTGGCTGATGTTATAGTATTTTTTTGATTGATATTGCAATAATTGCAGGTTAAGCAATGCCTGACATTATCATGGAGAGGTTTAATGCCGTCAGGCTTTATTTGAATCATGTGGAGAGAGCTTTCATTACATTTTGATGACTTATTATACCATCTGGCTGTTCATCAGTGGGTTCAACCAAGTGAGACTACAGGTAAAACCATCGAGCAGTCCACACATTGATGTACAGATATCAAGCAACTATGAAAAAATACAATCGAGGAGGTTTTTACTAGATATTATTTGGTGTAAGTATAAGCAGAGGCAGGCTGTCTTCAGGTGAGTGATTAAAATTCTCCAGCATTCTCCTGGAATTCTGGTGTTTTAGATCTGACAATATATAATTATGTATACAGTAAATAGGCTTGGTTCTTTGTTTTTAACTGCCTCTTTGTAAACATATGGTTGAATATACACTGCTCAAAAAGTTAAAGGAACACTTTAATCAGCATTTAGCATCAAGACAGTTAAACTTCTGGGATATTGATCTGGTCAGTTAAGCAGCAGAGGGGGTTGTTCATTGGTTTCAGCTGCTTCGGTGTTAATGAATTTACCAACAGGTGCACTAGAGGGGCAACAATGAGACAACCCCCAAAACAGGAATGGTTTTACAGGTGGAGGCCACTGATATATATTTCCTTCTCTCTTTTTTTTTTTTGCCCCTTTTTTCACTAGTTTGTAGTGCTCATTTTAGTGACACTGATTAGTAGCATGAGGTGATACCTGGACCCTACAGAGGTTGTACAGGTAGTCCAACTCCTCCAGGATGGCACATGTGACAGACATGAAAGGGTCTGGAGAAGCCGTGGAGAACATTATGCTGCCTGTAACATGTTTGGTGGTGGGTCAGTGATGGTCTGGGGAGGCATATCCATGGAGGGACACACAGACATCTAAAGGTTAGGCAATGGCACCCTGACTGCTATCAGGTATCAGGATGAAATCTTTGGGCCCACTGTCAGACCTTAAGCTGGTGCATTGGGTCCTTGGTTCCTCCTGGTGCACAACAATGCTCAGGCTCATGTGGTTAGAGTATGCAGGCAGTTCTTAGAGCAGTGTTTCTCAAACTGTGGGGTGTTGGATTAATTCTGATGGTGGAACAAGTAAATTATGATGGCAGACATTAGCACAGTGACTGGTGAAACTCTTCTGCTGTGCACATAGAGCACTCACATGTCCTTCTAGATTTCAATCATTGAAAACAAATCAGTTCATCATGACATAAAAAGATCTTAAAAAATCAGAGGCGTCTTGACTCAGCTGGAATTACACACCGATAAGGCATAACATTATGGCCACTGACTGGTGAAGTGATTTATACTGAATATCTCTTCATCGTGGCATCTGTTAGTGGGTGGGATATATTAGAGAGCAGGTGAACATTTTGTCCTCAAAGTTGATGTGTTAGAAGCAGTAAGATTTAGCAGTGTAAGGATTTGAGTGAGTTTGACACGGGCCAGATTGGGCCCATTCTGACCCCTGACACCTGCTGAATTTGACTAGCATTGGACACGTGATCATCAGAACTGGACCATGGAGCAGTGGAAGAAGGCGTCCTGGTCTGATGAATCACATTCTCTTTCACATCACGTGGATGGCCGGGTGTGTGTGCGTCACTTACATGGAGAACACCTGACACCAGGATGCATTATGGGAGGAAGGCAAGCCAGCAGAGGCAGTGATTGTTTGGGCAATGTTCTGCTGGGAAACCTCGGATCCTGCCATCCATGTGGATGTTAATCTGGAACTTTGTTGCATGTTACATGTTACACCCTTTCATGGAAACTGTATTCCCTGATGGCTGTGGCCTCTTTCAGCAAGATAATGCACCCTGCCACAAAGCGGAAATGGTCCAGGAATGGTTTGAAGAGCGCAACAATGAGTTTGATGTGTTGACTTGGCCTCCAGCTTTCCCAGATCTCAATCCATTCGAGCATCTGTGGGATGTGCTGGACAAACAAGTTGGATCCATGGAGGCCCCTCCTCACAACTTACAGAATTTAAAGGATCTGTTGCTAACATCTTGGTGCAGATACCACAGCACATCTCCAGCAGTCTAGTGGAGCCCATGCCTCAGTGGGTCAGGGATGTTTTAGCAGCAAAAGGGGACCAACACAATATCCAGTAAATCTACAGCAAAATAAATATTTGGCTCAATCTTATTGCATTCTTCTTCATTTTATGGCTTCTTTTATGTAAATATAGACATTTCTACAATGGATTGATACAGAAAATGTACAAATTGGACCATAAACATTTCCAAGGATACAGAAAACTGATTCTGCAGATCCCCCTCATGTCTCTTCCATTTGTGTTTTGTTAGTAATCATGAGCAGTTTTGATTCATGTCCCTGCTGCCCAAAATATATTTCAGGTACAGAATTTTTCCCTGCTTCAAGCCTGATATTGGCAAATGTTCATTGGGGTCTGTCAACACTTAACCAGTCCAACTTAAATGCCAGCTGTGGGTAGCAATCTACTAACACCTGTGGTATAGTATATAACCAATACAGTAACATAGAGAAAATAATAAATAAATTCACAAATAACACAAGTATTAACCAAAAAAGAAGCCAGTTGTGATTTAACAGGTAAATAAAAGAAAGTGTTGTTCCTTGGGGGAAATTATTAACTAAACATATTTACACATATTTTAAAGACCAGTAAAGCTGTGATAAATATGAGAGATGTTCATTTGCTGATTCAGCTTTTTATGTCACAGGAGTAAAATTGTTGGAAGGGTTTATGTAAAGCACTTGCGCTTCCCACTGCTGAGGCAGCAACTTGAAACACGCAAAAGCTCCAAATGTCATGGACCAGCTCTGTGAGGCAGACAAGGAAGGACCCACATGCAGGACTCAGAGCGGAGGGCAGGAGTAAACTTAAACTCAGCCTTTATTCATAAAAAAAAAAGTACTAGCAATTAACAGGGCTGGACTAGAGCCAGAAATCCAACAACTTAGGTAGCTAGGAAGAAACTAGGAGGAAAACACAGACAGTATATACACACATGAGGTCCTCAGGAAGATCACACCAGGGATCACAGCTGAAACGAATCACTGAAAACCACACAGGGGAAGTAAAACTAAATACACAACACAAGACACAACAGACATTCAAAATAAAGGCAGGAAGTAACTAACACAAACTAAACACAGGAGACACTAAGGATAAAACACACAGATGAGACTAGGACAGAAGGGAAACACAAAAGGGAATAAACAAACTAACAAAGCAGGCAGAGAGCTAAAGGCACAGAACACAGAGAGACATAAACAGCAGCCATGAACAGAACTAAACAAGAACCCCAAAACCTAGGACAATAAATATAAACAAACCATAAACTACAGTAATAAGATGCTACAAAAATGATCAACAAAGCTGTAGCTTGGTTTTAAGGGGGACAATTGATGGCAATACATTTTTGGAACATAACATTTTTAAAAAATCTACAAGGGCATTAAAGGCTTCACAGTCACCAAAGGATAAGAATGTGACGTCCTGGCTGAACTGAGTAAACTGAGAGAGGAGCACCCCGGAGCTCCTAATGGAACCAAATAACCACTTTCCAGACTAGAACGGAGCGTCAGCGATGCTTTGAAAAGTACAAGTGGACTCACACAGGGACACATCAGGGATCACATTCAGAATATTTCATCTGATCCCTCCACAAAACATGATGTTGTTCCCACTCAGATTCAGTTATTTTGAATAATTAGAGCTGTCTTCGAGGTGCAGTCGGGCTGACTTCAGCTCTGCATTCATTTCAGTTGCTTTGGTCACAAAAAAAATTGATCTTTGCCAAAAGCATTTCTTTCTCACACTGTACAAGTTGCATTTGCAACGTGTAATCATCCAGAATTTACTCTGACATGTGTCACTAATCAAAAGTAAAGGCGCACTTCCATACTCACTTGTCATAACACTGTTTACAATCTGCATGTGAAATGGGCCCCCAATTTCAGTTTGATTCAGATTGAAGCAGAAAACTGTGAGTTCTTCTGTCATGTCAGGGGACGCGATTGATCACATTTTTGTTTTTCTAACTGCAAAATGATAAAAGCAACATGAGATGTGGGAGATGTTGTTCAGAGAGTCTGACTAAACACTGAATAATCGACAGGTCAACTTGTAAAATGCTGCTAGCCTAGGTAGCCACGGTGGTACCAGTACCACAGTAAAGTGGAAACAATTTATTGTAAGTAAAACTCTGCACTACTGGCTTTTAGTGACACTTAAACTTTCACAGCCTTTACAGTTACTTTACTTTGTGAGTTGCCTTTGAAAAAAAACAGTTGTGTATATATTTTTTTCTTTTCAGTTCAGCAGCGTTCTGTCTGTGTTCCCTTCCCTTGGCTTTTTCATCTCTGCTGGTGTAAGGAGTTAAAATCATTACACATGCAGTATATAGTCTTCAAAAACAGAGATATTTGTGGCAAATAGATTCAAAAGCTTTTCTTTACATACAGTCAGTAGGTTCTCGCCCACCCATCTTGAAATCGCCTGCTTTTAGCAACAGCTTTCATTTCAACAGCATTTGGTGATGCCCATGTGTTCTAGACTTCAGGCAGTCATTGACTATGAAGGATTTTCATGCATGTATGAAAAACAGTTGTTATATTTAAAATTATGTTAGTGTGTGTGTGTGTGTGTGTGTGTGTGTGTGTGTGTGTGTGTGTGTGTGTGTGTATATATATATATATATATATATATGTATATGTATATATATATATATATATATATATATATATATATATATATATATATATATATATATAGATATAGATATAGATAGATAGATATATGGTGTGTTATTGTCCTAAAACTGAATCTGACTCAGTGGTTCACAATATAGGGTTTTAGGCCCCTTTCTAAAGGGTCACAAGATAAATCTGGGAGGTCATGAAATGATTGATGAGAGGAAAGAAGGAAAAAGAGCACATGTGAGTGCATCCAGGCAAACCTTGTTTTTCCTTTAGCGCCACATCAAAAAGGCAATGTTGTGAAAAAAGGGAAGTCTGAATTCTATTCAACTCAAAGTAATAATTTAATTCTTAAAATATTACAAATATTACAGGACTTTGATCAATCGGAGCTTCATAAGCATGAGTCAACAGAGTTGAGGAAAAGAGGCTGATTTTTTTTCTACATGCGCTGATCAGTTCACCTGCTGACCAACAGGTGACCAGGAGATAAAAACAAAAACAACCACACGATGGGCATCAGACCTTCATAAAAGGGCTAATTACTTAGTCAAAATATTTAAGGCAAAGCACCATCTTCTTTCAAGCATCTTGTGTAAAACACAAGTCAGTGGTCTCAGTGTTAAAAAAAAAATCCATATAACATAATAATCGTCAGTACTGATCAAATTACACCAGATTGTAACAATAATTTAAAATATGTTAACAGGAAAAACAGATTATATTTATTTTTTTATTGTCTGTGATTTTGCTGCACTGATCTCAGACAGTTAAAGGAAGACTTCTGCTTCTTTTATACTTTCTGCCAAATATATAGTGTCACAGTGAGGTGGCTGTTGATACATGAACAGTTTTAGATAAAGAGATCAAGTAATCCCTCTAACAAAAATTCAGACTTAAGAGTTCTCTAAATATGCAATTTCCCATTCTTTGGTCTGTATAGGGGATGTAATATGGTCATCACCTCGGTCACACAGCCCTAAAGACTGGTTGGTGACCCCCCTGGCAACCTCTGGTTCCTAGGGAAAAATGTGTATTACTTGACTGGTTGGTGAGTGGTTCCTGGAGACTGCTGACTGTCAATAAGTGAAATTGGTCTGAGCAACCTGCTAACAACTAAAGGAATTATAAAGAGCACCATATAACACATTGCAACCAATTTCACACTAGCACCTTCCAGCAACCACTCGCAACTAGATGGGGAATTCATATTTTTCCCTAGCGATCGGTGGTTGCCAGATGTTCTCCAACTGATCTCTGGGCCTGTGTTACTGAAGCCTAAGGTATAGCACTCTCTGGCTGTGAGCACCAAAGACCTGCCCACCTGCTGTTCAAACCTTTTGTTTGCAAGGGGTGGCCAAGTATAAGAAGATTGGCTCAAAGGGAGGGTGGCCTTAATAGGAGCAGAGCTAAAACTGCTTGTTTTGGCCAGCAGATGAAATGAGGGGCTGCACCGAGGCCCTGTGGAGGCTAAGAAAAATATGGGGCTGAGAATAATAGTTCCAATTTTAAAGTATACTGGGGGAAAGAAATCAGCTTTTTGTAGGAGGGTCACTATCCCGAAAGTGGAAACCACTTGTTTATATATGAGAACTTGTGTTCTCACATATCAACCTAAAATATTGTTCAAAGTAAAAGTCTGCATTTAAGGTGCTAGTTATAGTTGTCATAAAAGTCCAATAGTCTCCTCTCAAAAACTCAAATTTTTTACTTTATTTAGTTCATTTTTGTTACTTTTACTGTTACTTGTTTGCTATGTTGACATTTTTTTGCTTGACACTGTGTCTTGACCCAAATGCTCAATGCCAAAGCATGTGAGTAAAACTGCCAAGCAAAATCCAGGCATCAGACTAGACTCTACATCTATTATGGCTGTATATTACAACATGAGATTTGGTGCCCTTTAATTCACTCCAGTTGCCCCGTCCAGCTTCCACTGGGCAAATCACCCAGAACCTAATACAAACACCCCAAATCCCCTAACCTACATCAGAGCCTCTTATATCTGATCTAATTTGCCAGTTGAGGCGTTGTGTATATCCAGCTTGAAAGCATTTTAATGGCATGTGTGCTTTGTTGACAAAAACAGCAGCACAATAGCCAGAAAGACTGAATGCACTGAGGATATGACATTCAGAAAGGTCACAAGCTGGATTCAAACCTGTGACATTTTGGGTACACAGTGTGCGTCTTGGCCCACTAACCACCAGACTTTCTGCTCCATGCTTATTGACCTTAATCCTGAACAGCAACAAGGCAGAAGAAGCAACCAGGGTTGCTTCAGGGTTTTCACCATAAATTTGTAATGTGCAATCACCCTGTTTCCCCGATCTTGGACTGTATTATGTCGGACTGAGCAGAGGGCAAGCTGTGCTGCCTGAAAAAAATGCCAGTGAAAATGGCATTGATCAAAAATTCCCGACAGCAGTATGGAAACGTGAGAGTCACCACCCTGCTATAAATAACTAATGCTGCACACCTTACAGCCATGTAGAGTGGATGAGATTTCACACATAATCAATAAGTCAGACACGTGGCTGTATGCCTTCAGCCCCCCCCCCGTGTTTATCCATCCCTCCATGTCTCCGGTTCCATTCTACCATGCTAGCTTCGAAGGAACCTCATTCTCCTTTGGCCTCTGTGTGTGTTTTTTGTCAGTTCAGTTTGATGCTGTTTAACATATAAACTACATTAGAGTTCAAGGAGTGTTATTCTTATGAATCATCTTTCTTTATTGTCAAATCGTCAAAAATCCAAAGGATGTGATGCTTACCTCAGTGCCTCTTTTCCACTCCTAGCATCAAAAATGGGCAAGACTAATGAATTGTAACTTAGAAATTGACTCCACTAATCACTAACATCAACAAAGGATTGACCCCCAGCACAACACAGACTCTAACACAAACTCCATGTAAGAGCAGCAATACAAACAAATGTGAATTGAGAATTTTGTTAGACTGGCTTCAGTGGCTTTTATGGCTTTAGTAATATCGGGGTGTGGTTTTGACTCAGCTGAAGAAGGAGTGGTGGGGTAGAGCAGTTCAGGCACCAGTGTTGATAGACACAGTTACAAAATTATCTCCATCATGTAATGGCACAAAACAGTGATGTACAGTATAACTAACATTTCCATTCTACAGTAATACCCAACATGTTTGCAGGATACACGGCATGTATCTGATGTTGAGCAAATGTGAGCAACACTGTATGGACACGGGTGTCAGTAACAACACTGATTTAGGCATTAGGTGATTAATTGGTGTAGTAGAGTTGTAAAGTTGTATATTTCCTTTAGGTATTGTTGTCACAGAGATGATCAATCTTGCCAAAAATAGATCTCTCCAAAAGACAATGAAATAGTTTAAAAACTTAAGTTGATAGAGCACCCCTCTCTGATGGTTTCTGTTTTTTTTTTCTTGTTATTCTCACTTTTACCTCAGTGCTCTGCTGTAATGGTTCTGACAGGCTGAATTGACTCTGGTGTTCAGAGAATAAACTCTGTTTCAGCTGCAGTGTTCTCGGTCTGGCTAGGCACCATGACTGTATTTGTTTTTCTTCACATCTTTCATTGGTAGATATGTGTATACATACTTATAAACATCTGTCTACCTGCAATCAACTGATCAGCCAGCCATGTTGTGACAATACAGTGCAGATAGTTACATTTTTTTCTATTAAAGAATGGGCGGAAACACCGGATCTCAGTGACTGTCGGTGTGCTTTGTTGCTGCCAGATGGGCTTGTTCAAGTATTTATGAGGCTGCTGATCTTCTGACATTTTTACCGTCACAGACTATAGACCCTTTTACTGTTTGTAAACAATGATGACGTAGGTAGCTATGCGTGCGCATTTTGGAAACGGAAATATGGCGGAGTTCAATAGCATTTCAATCTACGAGAAGGGATTATCAACGAAAGATTGTGAAAACTACCTGCGAAAATTAACTTTGACCACCGGCAACCGACTTCCCGATCCCTGTGGCACGTTAGCAAGTGGCCCAATATCCAGTGGCCGGATATATACATGTATTTGGTGGAGAAACCCAGCATATACACCAGAGGGAAGTTACGCGCATACAAGTCACTGGATGCTCACAATTATGTTGTTTGCGGCCATGTACCGAACATCAAATATCATGACAGACTCAGAGTTTTGTGTCTTGAAGGCAGAAGTTCTTCCAAGTCAAGGACAAGGAAACACGACCGCTGTGTATGAGGCTCAGGTCATTGTAAACAAGTCAGAGAACTACGTCCTCACAGCGAATTGTACCTGCACGGCAACGTGAGTACTTTATCTAATTGCTTTTCTAGGTTGCTAAGAGTTTTCCGGCTGCAGATATTATTGATTTACAATGAAAAAAATATATACTGTTCCAGTCAAAAGTTTGGACACACTCAACCATTCATATGTGAGTCTGCTTATACTTTTGACTGGCACTGCATATTGTAATCTATAGTGCGATTAAATATTAATTTAAAAATCAGGACTGTCTGAGTCCAGCAATGCCTCACCTGTAAATAGCCAGCCACACTACACTTTAGATATTAGTATATTAGTATTTCTCTAAACCTGACATCCCGATATAACCAGAGTATATAAATAACTTTACCTGATATAAAATGTGAGCATTTCTGATAGTGTCCACAGTCCAATTTTTGTCAGTATATTTGATGGCTTGCAACCACAGACGCCTCCGTTTTCTCTCAAACGGCCGTGATCCCGTGGGATTTGGTACAACTTCAGTCCGCTTTTGGTAGAGTAGAAATTCTGACAGCCAAACACGCAACAACGTAGGCTGTAAAAGGGTCTATAGTTTACTCAGAGCGGTGCAATGAGAGGTCAGAGGAGAGCAGCCAGACAGAGGAGAGCAGCCAGCCTATGCTAACTCAAATAACTATCTTTACTACTGTGCTCAGCAGAAAACCTTCTCATAATGCACAACATGTTCACCGTTAAGGCGGATGGGTTACACCAGCAGAAGACTGCAATGGGTTCCAGTTCTGTGAACCATGGGAATATATCTGAGACTGCAGTGGGCTTAGGCTAACTGGGAAAAATATAGCCTGATCTGATGAATTTCTGTTTTTGCTGACCCTGCAGATGGTAGGTTCAGAATGTGGAATCAGCAGCATGAATCCATTGACCAGCCTGCCTTGTGCCAACACTCTGATCTGGAGGCGGTGGTTTAATGGTGTGAGGAATGTTTTCTCCTTCTCCCCTCAATACCAATCAGTTGTGGGTCAATCATTGGTATTAAGGGGAGATATGTTCGATTATGATGTGTTGAATGATAAGTCTACTGTCACAGTGGACTTCAGCAGCCTCACCACTAACCAGATCTGAATCCAGTAAACCACCTTTTAGATGGGGTAGAGCAGGCCATTCACAGCATAAATGTTGAACTGGCGAATCTATATAAGGAGCAGAATTTCAATGGGAAGCTTCCAACATCTTATGGAATCGATGAGCCCAAGGACTGACAGATTTGACAGATCAGTAAGTATGCCAGTGGGGTGAACAGAATTTGTAACAGTCCAGTACAACCCCACCATAGGCTCAGCTGATTGGTCAGCTGGGGCAACACCGGGGCCCTGAAAGTAGGAGGGGCCCAGTCAAAAAGACTATAAAAGGGGCCCCTCCTGCAGTGGATGGTCATATTCATTAGTAAGGTGAAGTGGGCACATTATAAGAGTTCCGATATATGTTTAAGTCATGGTTCTGTCTTACCCAGTATACATTTTCCTTATGAGTTGAATGTTAGCTCGGCAAATATTTATTCAGTTATTTTAGACCACTCACTAAAATAGCCATCAAAACCTTTTCCATCAAAAGGTTTTTCATCTGAAAGGTTTTGATGGCGCAGGGGCATGCTGGGAAATTTATTACTTGGACTTCCTGACTTGTACAGGGTGTACCTTGCCTCTCACCCTATATCAGCTGGGATAGGTCCAGCCCCACCCCCATGTACAATTATTATATATATTATACAGTATTATTATACAATATCTCAGCAAATATTTGTTTTTCTTTTTTTCATTTTTTTTCCTTAGAGGACACTATTAGCATAAAATATATCCAGACTACATGTGCCATCATCTGTTTATGTGGACCCCATTAAAATAAAAATCTAAAATCATATTTTATAGCTCTAGTCTTTGTGATCTGATTCGGTGGTATCTATTGCAGCATAGTATCAACACATAGAAAATATGGGGTAGGTGAGGTGTGCGCTCTGCTGAGTGCCCGTCTAGTTACCACTTAAATGTTGAAAATATGCACTCATACTGTAATATGTGTGTGATACATCTAGAAGCTGGTCCTCATTCTATAAATGAATGTGCTTGTTATACGGTGACCCATCCAGTTGGTCTGTGAGGACCTGTGGTTAATGGGCTTCTCTAGTTTGTTCAGAGCTTTGAAACATCACAAGTGTCTTTGTGTTACTTTAGCGAGGCTAAATCTGTTTTGGGCTTGTGGTGTCGCAGTTGAAGACAATTCATTCCCTCTACCTCTGACTGCAGTTGTTGTCCACGGTACTAATCAAAAGCTAGAATTATGCTATTGATTATTGCTATACACACTGTGTGTGTGCGTGTGTGTGTGAGTGAGTTGATGAGAGTGGGAGGGGGATGGAGAATGTGAGATGATGTGTTTGGCCTGCTATGTAGTGGTAAGAACCCAAAAAAAAGTCTGCCCTAGGGCCTATTACAGAGTTGTTACACCTGGGCATCAGCTATGACCTCAGTAATAAAGCAGGATGATGAAGTGAAAATGTGGATCTTTGTGGAAGCAGAGCTGTGCTGTGTAAGCCCTGAGGCCCAGAAACCAACCAGTAGTCCCTCCTGGTTTTTTCCCCCCAAAATATAACATTGAAATTTTGCTCATTTCCAGCTCTGTGTTTTTATTTGTGCTCTACTGTAGTAGCTTCACATGATTCATGCACCAAAAATAATCCTTCATTGTCATATACGGCGTTTTTGTGCAGCCCCTCAAGTTAACTCCTCCCGCTTTAATTCAACTTCTGATTGGGTGCCTTTCACAAAGTTTCAAATACTGACCTCAGTAATTCCTGTGAGCCAAAATGTTAAACTTCAGATTGTAAACACTCTTTCTCAGACATTTTGTTTTTATTCTTGGCTCTGTATGATGTCAGTTAGAGGGGATCTCTCTATTATGATCATTCCAGGCTCACAGCTGTGGCTTGTCTCAGAGAATTGACTGAGAGGTTGCACCAAAGCTCATTTTAAAATAAATAACTTTAAACTGAAGCATGCAGATCTATTCTAGTAGAGTCCAAGATTAGATATATGTAGTTGAAAATGTGGGCCCCTTTAACGACATTCCCGACGTAGAGCGTTCCAAAAAGATTGTCTGAAATTAACGTTTCGAGCAGTCTGAATCTGGAGCATCAATTGCTTGCCTACATGGACCTCATTTTCTTAAACTAACCCTAACCCTAATATGAGAGTCTTCCATTGTAATAGTATATCATAGGTCAGTGTTAAGTTGCTTAACAAACAAAAAAACATTCCTCAGAATGGTCAGGTACGAGGACTGGACTGAAAATGAGAACTATTGCTCAAAAAATGACTTTAAATAAAAATGACAAGAAAGCCACTGGAAGCAAAATATAAAGAAGGATGGCTCAAGACTTTTGCACAGTACTTAAATGTGAGTGAAAAAAAGAGGAAAGCCAAAATCATCCCTGTAATCTAGAAGCATTTGCTGTTTCTGTGCAACAGAACGACTATAGGAACCCAAAAATGAGGATGAATCAGCTTTCTCTCGGTCCTTTGACATCATCATTAACATTCCAAAAAGTGGTTGTTTTTCTGCAGCACAGCCTCATTTCACAGATTCATAAATATTCTTTGCATCAACATCAGCATGTAATAAATATTTTCTCTTCACCTTTTGACACGAGGGAAGAGGTGGTTTTTCTCTTCCTTTATCTCCTAACAAACACATTGCAATATCAACCAGTTATTCTTCGTCCATTTTCCACTCTTCCTTCTCTGTAATGACTCCTTCTAACACTGGCTAATGGCTGTGGTCACCAGCCGGGCTTCTGCTCTCTTTTTTGGACTCCCAGAGTCACTCAAAGGGGAATGAGAAAACTTAATTTCATGCCCTAGTTGGGACTTGTGTTTGGAGGAAAAAAGTGGGTTGAATTTGCATATCTCTGGCTTCATGGCTGTATCAACATGTTAGGAGGAAAAAATGATCTGAAGCAGCTTTTTGACCAACGAGAGCACGGTGTCAAATTTGTCTGTCTCATCAGGTTATTGCATTAAAAATCATTTCGGAGCTTAATCAGGTCACATATTTTACCTCGTGTGGCGGTGACCTTAATGTGACAGCTCTCCCATGCTGAATGAGGCTTTTGCCTGTGTGTTTGTGTGTCTGTGTGTGTGTGTGTGTGTGTGTGTGTGTGTGTGTGTGTGTGTGTGTGTGTGTATGTGTGTGTGTGTGTGTGTGTGTGAGAGAGAGAGAGAGAGAGAGAGAGAGAGAGGCAAAGAGGTCCCAAGTGATTATAAAACACACACCCTGCATAAACTATTGGTCTGTTTCTATGGTGAAGTTGAGAGTGCTCTCAAGAAGCGGCTCCATCCCATAATAAGGCATGGCGGGCACAGTGCCTGACATGGCAGTGATGATGAGGATGATGGGCCCTATTCTCCCTGCAGCTCATTTCCATGGCAATGGCTGAATGAATTTTTGCTAATAGAGGGGTGGGATCAGAGTGGTAACTGATGCATTTCACATCTTATTTTTCTTCCCTCTGTTTCAGTGTGTGACTTGTACCTGTCACTCCTGTCAGCCTCTAAAGCAGTTATCATAATTATGATAGATGCTATTTGCATGTCTTCATGCAATTTTTTTCAAATAACTTAGAAGTAATTTAACAATGAAAACAAAAGCCAGGCTCATAAATGACATGCAGGGATTACAAAATGCATAAAGAGCAAAGTCTTTAGCTTAAATATTAGGATGGAAGAACCTCACAAAGCAATTATTTAAAAATGAAGTTTAATAAATGCCTTGAAAAGGATGTCGAGCCCGTCTTTCTGGCCTTCTCACAGTAAATGGTTTTCCTTGTACCCTGCTGTCTGGCTAAAAGAGATCAGACTTTAAAAGGGCTAAATTATAGATGTCTCATCACTGTGGTTATATAAATGACCTCCGCTGCAAGCTCACTCTCACACACAGCTAGTTGACTCCCTTTTTTCTCTTTCTATCTATCACCATCTCTCTCTCTCTCTCTCTCTCAGTCTTGTCTCATTAATGACAGCAGTACATTGTGTACTTGCAGGGGTTTTTCTCCAGCTCCATGGGAACTGCTCACTCTGGACAGTTTTTCTGCCATGATACTGTAGTTTAACACAACTTTAAGATAATCTTAGAATCAAATCTAAATGAATAATACCCGGGGTTTAATGTTCTCTGGCAGTTTTTCAGTAGATGAGCAAGGATCTATGCAACTGTCATCCATCCATTCTCTTCCGCTCATTCTGTTCAGGGTCACAGGGGGGCTGGAGCCTATCCCAGCTGCCATAGTACGAGAAGCAGGGTGCAGCCTGTACAGGTCGCCAGCCTGTCGCAGGACTAACACAGAGAGACAGACAACCATTCACATTCACACTCATACCTATGTGCAATTTAGAATCACCGATTAACCTAACCCCATTAACTGCATGGCTTTGGGAGGAAACCCATGCAGATACAGAGAGAACATGTAAACTCCACACAGAACGGCCCAGGCCAAGGTGGATTAGCAGCGCTAACCACCACGCCACCGTGCTGCGATTAATGCAACTGTCCTTGCTTATTTTTGGAAGCTGTCCTGTAGCAAAAATATGGCTGATTTAATACAACCAGGAACAATGTACTTTGTATGAATACAGTGGAAGTATGAAAAACAGGTACTAAAGAAACCCTTTGTTCACACACTGGCTCACTGAAGTGCTCATCGTGAATGCACTACTTTAAAAAAAAAACTACAGCAAGGTTGTTGCTTTAGTTATCAGCACGATCTTTAGATTAATTTGTTAAATGTTTGACGTCAGGGTTTGAAACACAGTCATGCTGGATGTTCTTTATGGCTTTGAAAGTCGTGTTTGACTTGAATCCAGTAAGGCCATCAGGCTGCAGTTTCTGACTGAAAAATTGGTGAGTGATGGATTTTCTGTGCATCGAAAGGGGAGGATTCATATTTAGAAATGATTACATTATGTTCTTGGCTTTCAGAAACAGAATGCACACCACAGCTGTCATCCATCTGGCTTGTGGCAGCTTGCTAAGCTGTGTTGTTTTTTTTGTTTTTTTGCATCTTGTACCACCAAAGTTGGAGACAAGCAGAGACAAGACCTCTTGAATAATTAGAGCACATGCACTGCCACACTACATAGAGGTGCAGGTGGGCTTAGGGACATGGGGGAGCCATAAGGAAGAAGGTGGAGGTCCAGTATCTGCACTCCACTCAAGTAAACTGTGAGCCATTGTTTGTTTGTTTTGTTTTTTTGAGCAAGCCCTTGGCAACAGTGGGAAGGAAAAACTCCCGTTTATTAGGAGGAAACCTCTGGTAGAACCAGGCTCAGGGAGGGGAAGGAGAAGAGAGCAGAGAGACACAGGACAAAGGGCACACTGTGGGAGAGAGAGCTACAGTTTAATAATGACTGATCTGTGTTGCGTGTGTGTTGTGTTTGAGGAAGTTGAGATGAACATAGTGACTATGAAAAAAAAAAAGATATGTTTGATATGTTTTTATTGTGCAGAAAGTTTTGAACATGAGCCGCAATCATGCTCAATCACAGTGAAGTTCAGGGGGTCGTTTGACTCGGAGAATGTTCAGTAAAAGAAAATATATTAAGAAATGCAGGAATGTAAACATGTTAAAGTAAAATCCTTACTATTATATAATGATTCACTTTGCTTGTCTATGAAATAAATGCTTCCAACATAAATTGATGCTTAAAAGTTACAAATTGGTGTTAAAATTTTAACAGAAGACAGAAAATTACACGTCCGAAGCTCAAAATGTTCTGGTTCCTCCCCGACTTTGCTTGGTTTGTGTTTTGTTTGTACAGTAGGTTTTCCAGTTACAATCAATTCAGTCATTGGTTTATGCACACAATGTAGAAAAACATCTTCAGCGTCTGTATTTGAACATTAATTTGTACTCTAGACTTTTAATTCAACTAAACATTGATAAAATCACACAAATCTTAACCAGCTCTGGGACACAAGGTGAAAAAATATTTTACAGCCAATTAATTAGCCTGTATTACTCCAAGGGCATTTTCACAACAGAGCTAGCTACTGAAGGAGTGCAGTCATCAAAGTCGTCGTGAGCATGTTCAAATTAAATAGGATGATAATTGTAAAATGAGCTGTGTGGGGAGCTTTGGAAATGTGTGTGAGTGCCTGAGAGGTTTCTGTTTCTATTCTCATCATCATTGCACTGTGTGTAGCATCAGGAAGGGCGTCCAGTATAAGACTGCCAAATCAAACATGTGGAGCACCTGCTGTGGCAAAAGTGGCTTTAAATGCAGTAAAAGTTTGGCTGAGATGGAATTTTTTCGTGGTGACTTTAGTTGTAGAGTCAAAGTTAGATTTTCAGTATTTGGTATTATGTGTTTACTGTCCAGCTGAAGGACTTTTGAGCTTACGCTATGGCAGGCAGCTGTCGTCCGTTCATCTGTCCCTCCACAATCACAAACTCCTAGAGTATTGGTCAGATATTAGTAAATCGAGATGAATTGGATACGACTGTTTCCAAGCCTCCTAGACTTCTGAGTGGATTTGAATTCTCATTGGTTTGTACAGTACAATGCACCCAACCAATGTCAACAAGGCTTAAACCTTCTTTGTGTGACTTGTGATTGATCATGAGCTGCATGAGCTGCTACATCATTAATCTTCAGGCTATACTGAACATGGATCATTGAATGAAATATACAAAGGCTAACCCATGAAAAAAACATCCCTGAGATACATAAAGGGATTTTATGGAATTTTAAATAGCTATTGGAGTAGATAAACCATGAAAATAGCCCTCTAATTGGCACCCAAAATTTTAGACAGATATTGATTGTTGCACTTAGTGGAACACGTCCATGTGGTGAACTACACCTGTGCTACTTTATACATGCCAACACTGACAGCAACAAGTGTAGTGAGCTTGAGCAATAGGCCAAGCATCGGTGGTCTCTACAGAGAACAGAACCTGAGCCACAGTTGGTAGGAGTTGTGACTAAGAGCAGAAAGACAGGCAGCAAGCAGGAACTGCATATTAATCTCAAGAGGAAAATGAGGCAAGGATTAAGGAGATAAACAAGAATCAAGAAACTGTGTTCACAGACCATTAGGAGATGGATTAATGAATACTGGTTTGCTATGAGTCCATATTTAAGCTACATGGATTGAAAGTTTGTATGGTGGCAGTAGCATCAAGGTCTGGTGCTGTTGAATAATACAATTTAATAAATACTCACATACAGCTTCCATGGAAGGCAAAGAAGCCACAACCAGTTTTTGTTCCAGGCTGCAAACATGATTAATTCTGTTGTAAAGTGGGACATTTTAAGATGCTAATTTAGTTGGCTTCATTTTCAGCCCGGCGATTGCTGCTTGAGGTGAACTGGTATTTTACTGATAGAGTCACAGACTGCAAAGTGTGAATGCAAACAACAAATGCTTCAAGCAGCAAAGGTAGATGTCTCAGCCAGATAATGATGTCAGCCAGTTTGTGGATGAACTGATAAGTGTCCGGCTGAAACACGAGAAAACTTTATTATTACAGAAGGTGGTTAATTCAAAGCTCAGATGCTAAAGGCAACACACACAACAGGTTTAGACAGAAAGCGGTCCATGGATGCAGCTTTCTGTGTTATTAAAGACAAACATGTATGTGTTTATGTATTTGTGTTCATCCTGAGCTGCATTTCAAACTTTTTATTGAATATTTTACTTGACAGCTGTGCTTGTGTTGTCCTCATTGTTAAAAGATGCACTTTTGTTATGTAATGCAGGCCATTTAATATCAGATCAGGCTTGGCTTCTTCTAAAAATAACCAGTGCATATGTAGATTGTCACCCTACATTCTTCCCTTAGAAAACCCACGTTATGTGTGGAATTTTAAAAACAAGCGTGCATAATTGTTGTGTGTATACCACATTTAGAAATCCAGTTCCAAGTGCAGAAATTTCAGCCTCTTTGCTTCGATGTCTTTGACTCTGTCATATATTTTTGGGAGATACTGCACATCTCTTTTTTTTTTATATCTCTGTCTCCCTCTCAGATGCTCCAGAGGGGGGTGGGAAGGGCTCAGGCGGTGCTGCACCAATCAGCGATGAACTGGACATCTTTGGACCAATGGTCTCCAACCCGCTCCCCTCATCCAACAACACACAGCAGGCTCAGGTAATGCACTCTCTCTCTCTCTCTCTGGCTTTCATCAGCTGCTTATCACTGCAGGCAGGCTGCAACACAGAGAGTCTGCAGAGAAAACACACACACACGCAGCAAACACACCATCCGCCTTGTGCGTGGTGACACACACTCTCTGAGGATCATATCAAAGCAGACTGCCGTAGACTCTCTTTGACTGAATTAATTTGACCAATGTCCTTCAAAGGAGAGTGTGTTTGTGTGACTGGGAGCAATAACAGTGGGCTGCTACAGTGAAGGCAACAGCTGGGAGTGATGGCACTCCAGGAAGGAGAATAGCATCACTCAGTTTGTTGCTTTTTCCTTTAAGATACAGTCTAATTAACGGAGATGGATTAAACTATATAATCCAAATATAGAACTACAAAAAAATTATACTGCTACTTAATACATATTGCTTGAAGCTTTGCATGACCACAACTGTATTGGGGAAAGATGGGGGAAACATTTTGCCCAGCCTTTTAAAAGAGTATCTTAAGTATACCTTTGATGCTTCTATAGTAATTATCAGGGTATGTAGCAGCCATGTGGTGCTAATCAGATACACTTGATTATCTGTAAGTGTGAAAACTGCTATAAAAGCAGAAGTTGTGGCAGTTTGCTGGTCTGTGGTATCATGTTAACACACCTGAATGCACCAAGCTTCCCAGAAGCGGACTTATCCCCAAGTTCACCCCAAGGTCAGACCACCCAATTCTTAGAGAAAGCTACATCTCAGACTCTACAGGCCTCAGTTAACATGTTAAATGTTAAAGTTCGTGACAATTAGAAAAAGACTAAATCAGTGTGGCTTCTTTGGAAGGGCTTCTAGAAGAAAACCTCTCTCTATAAAGAACTGGCTGCACAGCTTAGGTCTGCAGAGTTGCTTCTGAATGAACCACAAGATTTCTGGAATAATGTCCTTTGCACAGACAAGACCAAAGTGGAAATGTTTGGTCATAATGCACAGCCCCACGTTTGACAAAAACCAAACACAACATATCAGAAGTGTAAAGCATGATGGTGGACAGGTGATGATTTGGGCTTGTTTTGCAGCCTCAGGACTTTTGTACCTTGCAGTCATTGAGCTGACCATGACAGTACTCTATAGTCAAATGTGCTACTAACATGCATGGATAATGGGCCACAAAATGTGGAAACAAACCAGGAAGCTGGAAAACATTTTTTGGCTCATTTAGCACAGAGGTCACAGTATGACCAAGATTATTGCAGCCATGTGCAATGAACTTAGGATCTTGTTGTCTTTGAAATGGATGCTTTGGTGACTTTGGCGCATCAAGACGGTGATAAAATAGCAATAAGATGGAGTCAACCTATCAATTTACAATTGAATGGGGTCAAGTTGGCATTTACATGCAGTCTTTTTGTGATAATACAGCAATTAACTGATAAATCAGTGAAAATAGCAAATCTGTTGCCATCTGCATACACAGAAATTCACATTAACTACTTCAATTCAGAGTCCAGTCGGAACATCATAGATTAGAAATAGAAATTCAGAAATTCCTTCATCAAATGATGACTTAGTTGCTGCAGGATGGAGATTTAACTACAAACTGACATGCACTCAGTAACCTTGCTTTTATATAGGAATATAACCAAAATACAACCAGTTGGCAACCAGTTGAGTCGAGTCCCCTATTGCAAAGAGATGCATTGCAGACGAGTTGAGCTCATCGGTGCAGACTGACTTGGATTGACTGGGACTGTTGGTGGTCTGTCTGCGTTTATAAATTAGACAGCAGTTATTTGCAAACCTTCTCTGTCTGAGATGACTGCAGTCAGTGTCAGTCAGACCTCAATTGTTTGTAGACAGGTTGCCTCCCACCAGGTAACCTGTGGCCGCCCAAGGTTGAGGGTGCATCACCCTCAACCTCTGGGCCACCAGCTGGTCGCTGTAACTACTTGCAATCAGTTGACAAATGCAACCACATATTTTTTTTCCTCCTCCCTAGTCAGACGGAGGTTGCTGTCCCATTTTTGCTCTAGTGTGACTGAGCCATAATGGACCCATGGCACAGCTTTGGCAGTTATTATTAGCTAATCTTCTCTAGCTGGGTTACATTACTTAATTACGCTGTCATTTGCATCAGTGATCAGAAGTTTGTTATGAACTTAACTTATTCATAAATTAATACATATCTCCCATGAAAAATGAGATAATATATTTTGTGGGGGTTATTCATCACTTTTATTAAATTCTAATATGACGTTGAGTATATTTCTATTGTACTATCAGCTAACTGAGCAAAAGTTCAGCGAGCTTTCTTTTGTTGAAAATAAATATTTTTGAGCTATTTTTCCCAAATCATTAGGACCATTTTTACATATTTCTGCAAAGTAATTGAAGCTTGGGAAGATGATTAAGGACAAATAGAGAGGAAAAAATAAAGTAAATGAAGGATGAAGAGCAGAGATGGAGCTGCTGTCCAGTGGGTGTCTGCAGCCTTATTGGGATTTTCATTTTCTCGGTAAACAAACAGGATGTTTATCGGAATGAGAACAGAAGAAAATTGGAAAAGAGCTTGACGCTTCACTTCATTTTTCCTCCTTTCCTCTCCTACTTTGTCAGCGGCTCCTCTCAAGAGCACGAGTAAGTTGTGTTGAATTAAACATTTTCAAGGAGCAGTGTTCGGTTTAAAATGTGGTTGTCGTCCCTCAGTCATGACCTTTGACCTTTCATTCACGTGGAAATGAGAACTCGCCTAGTAATGCAGAAACACATGAAACACGCACAGAAACACACGTGTATGTATATAAATAAACAGCCTATTTCTAACGCATGCATGCAGCCGCACGCTGCTGAATGTAGAATAGAAAACACACACACATGTGACATGACATGCATGTCACGTACTGTGAGACCCAAATACACACACAGGTATGTTCACATTAAATTATCATATGAATCATGGTCAGGGTGAAATTCATTCTCTCACTTGTTCCTAGGTTTTAAATTGTACATCTCACTCTGTCACTCTCACTCTCTCTCACATCTTGGTGCCTCCAGGGGTGAGACCAGGCAGTGGCTCGCGGGAGACCCAGGCATGAAGAACAATTATGGGCTGCTGTAACTGCAAGCTCTCCCTCTGCCACTACCAGCCTCCCACTTGCCCTCTAATCTCCCCTCCACGCTCACCTCCTCTGTGACTCCATCTACTGCAGTGGTGCTTCTGCCTCAAACCTTGGCTCATTTCCATATATTCATTACTCCTCTGTTCTCCTCATGATCCTCTTCTTTTGCTCTTTTAGCGAAGCTCCGGTGTGGTCACAATGAAAGCAATGCAGCATTATGGATGCAGGTCAAAGTTAACACAGCATTAGTGCGTCGTCTCACACAGTGTTTCGTTTGCATTTTATTTATGGGCATCAGAGTTTCCATAAACAATACTGCCAAAGCTATAACTGCAGTTTATAGATAAATCTATAATTTATAAGCTATTTTCTGTTCAAATATTTAGGCAGTTATTATAATAGTGAAATGAACAGTAATGTAGCAGTAAGACAGATATATAGGTTTTGAGATCAGAAATTTCAAGTTCAGTTTATATAAATGTTCCTGTTTTTTTAAAATGTTTTACACTGAAGGAAGAAACGCACCTGCCCAACGGTTACCACATATTCTGTTTTCTTTGTTTGCCTTGGCTGTTTGTGTCTTTCTGTTTTTGGTTCCCAGTTTGTGATCACTTCTTTCTATTTCTGATGCTTTTAAGATATCTCAACTCTAAAAGGAGTTTACGAGTTGGCAGACAAGATTCGAATACACTTTGGCTTTTAGTTTTTTATTTAATCATTTATTTTACATGAATTGACTTAATCTGATTTGTGTTTAGAGGACAGTGTTGCTGTGAGAGCAGCAATTGCAGCAAAGTGATGCACGACAAACAGTGTAATGCAGTGTAATTTTGACTAGTTGGTTCAATTATATCAATTATTAAAAATATCCATTTTATTTCCCTTGTCAAAACAGCAAATAACTTCGTATAGAGAAAATGTGCACTGCATGTAGCTGTAATTAATTACATATAGTCTACTTTCATCATATACCTCTGTTAAGTTTTGACTTGTTGTATTTTCAAATCCTCATATCCTTCTTCGTCTGGCTGCTGTGGATATGTGGATCATCTTCCCCCACCTGACCCTATCCCAGCATCCTCCTCTGTCACAACAGCCCTCTGCATGTCCTCCTTCATTACATCCATGAATCTTCTGCCTGACAGCTCCATGTTCACTGTCCCTCCTCTGCACATGTCAAAACCATCTCAGCCTCGCCTCTCTGACTTTGTCTCCAAACCACTAAACCTGAGCTGTCCCTCTGATTCTCATTTCTAATCTCGTCCATTCCTGTCATGTGCTCTTCATTCATTAGCACATTTATATATTCTTTAATCACCCCCAACCTGCTGCACATCCTTTCCAGTTCGATTTCACTGTTTAGCCAATTGATACGAGTCCTATTCTCCTTCCTTAGTGTCCAACATTACATATAACTCATTAGAAGCCTTTGCCTTTGCTTTTGCTCTCTTTGCAGCTTAACTGTCACATTAAAAAAAATTACAATTTAATTTCATTCCTACTACTTCAAATTTCCACTACTATTTGTTCATACATTACTGAGGTTTTTTTTTTTTAACTTAAAATTCATTTCAATTCATCAAGTGAAAATTTTAATTATTGATATGTCTGCTTCAATTTTAACAATTTAATTGTATATATCTAAAAATCAATTTCAGATATCTGAAATCCAGCTGTAACTAGTCAATATTATATTTGCAGCTATAACAGTTCTATTTGGGATATCATTTTAATTCCTTTTATAGTTCATGTTGGATATCACATTATTTTAAATGCCATTGTAGAATGAAGGGTTGATATGAAGGAAATGGTGTGTTAATCTGTGTTTGAATCTGAATCTGAAATGGTCGACGTGTCAAAAATGAACATGCAAACTAGCCTATGCAGATGATTTCGGCAATTTTAGTCAAAATGACATTTTGATATTTTGAAATGTAATTTAAGCAACGCAGTCATCGCCACAGGGACTCTATTCTTCAGCCCTTTGGTTCGGGGAGCTTTGGAATGGAAAGTGTTTGGGCAGCTGGATTTCACTTAATTTAAAATGTAAGCACTTTCTTTTGAGCTCTAATTATAAGTGTGTTTTCTCCTGATTCTGCTCTGCATGTATTTGTTGGTTTTTCCTGTGGATCTGCAGGATTCTGCAGATACTTTTCCTTCACCTTCAACAGTAAATACAGTCAAGATTGTTTGAGATTGATGGTTAAATGCCATCTGCATCTTTCCAGTCATAGCTTAGCAAGACTAAGACGGCAGGTGGTGGATTTGCATGGCTGTATTCTGAGTAATACTCGGTGTGTGTGTGTGTGTGTGTGTGTAGTTTGCAGGGGTGTCAGCCCTTTACAGAACCAAAGATGCAAGAGCAACAGCGTGGTAAACAGTGTGTTTATCTGGTCTAATGTAAGCTAATGATGTTGGCTTTCTGCCTGTAGTATTAATTACACTTTTACTCCACGGCCAAGAAATGGCTTTGAAATGATTTTGTGTGTTACTTCTGTAAAACTGGATGTTTCATATCCCACATGTAGTTTAGTGTAGCATTAATCGCTTTGCTTTGTGTTGGTATTTGGGGAAAATTACTTTGAAGCTGTTCACGATGATATTGCCATATTCACTGGTATATCCTCACCCTGTCGGAGTTTCTCTTATTCAAACGTGAATATGCAAACAGTAATGCAAGAAGGGCAACCTCCAGGGTGTGCGCCCATCTAATCAGGATTGCAGAATTCACCTTCAGCCTTATGCTCTCACTCTGCCCAAACATAGCTAATGTATTAGGAAGCCTCAAGGCCCCCCTCTGGGCCAGTTGACCCAAATTACTTGAGCTGATTATTTTCTCAAAAGCCTTTGGTAGATATGCAGGTTATCCATACAGCTGCACTGAACCCCACATCTGATTCCAGCTGTTTATTTAAAGCTGGCCGTCCTGAATGAGCAAAAGTAACTTCATTTCCAGCTAGTGATTTGTAATCTCTACCTGGCATGCAGTGACTTTCAGAAAAGGCCTGCAGATATGATAATAGAAGACAGTCAGTGTCAAATTCACTCTCACTAATGGAATCATGTTTGGTGGAGGTGAGAGTGGTGAGCTTACTAATGATGAAGAAGAGGGCAAATTTGCTTCCTCCAGCCCCGCCAGACCTGGCAATGTTAAAGGATGGTTGCAGTTGGTCATCAACCAGGACCAACAGGATTGATTTTTTTACTAGTGTCAGTTTTCTTTCTTTAATAGTTTCTCTAATTAAACACTGAGTAGGGAAGACATGCATAACATGCCCATTAGTCCAGAAAACAGTGTCCCAATGACAGTTCCTAGACTGGTGGGACTGTTTATTGGCACTCAGTAAGTCCTGTATTTTTCCAGATTTATTTCCCTAACATATGCAATTAATAAAGCCGTTAACAGAGCAGTGAAAGCTACCTGATTTAATTGTTTGACACACTGTAGCTGCGGTATGTATCTGTAACTGAGAAGATCATTCAGCTTGACACGGTGTGTGAGATTTATATACGATCTAAGTTACACACAAGTGATGCCATTATATATTTTTTCTTCTCTATGCTGTATTCCCCTCCCTCCCCTGCCATAGTTTGCCCTCTGTTTGCCTACACCTTAGACCTTTTCTTTTTCCAGCTGATTTTATGCTCTATTATCCCCTCAGTATGTCTTCCTTCACACCTGCGCTTCCATTTTCTTCTCTCTCCGCAGGTGCTCACCATTCATTCTCTCACAAGAATATATTTTCCGTGAATCTGCACACACAGCACTGTTTCTATTCATCCTTCCTCTTCATCCTTCAGCAGGTCTCTTTCCTGCTCGTTTTTACACTTCTTGCCTTACGGTCCATCACTGCGCTGCTAATAGAGTGTCTTTTGTTACCCGGGGCCTTGATGTAAGCTGATCTAAATACAACATATGCAAACAGTAAATGGGACTCAATGTTGTGTTTGCATTCCTTTTCTGGTGTGTTTATCATAGATTTATATGAAATTTAATCTGTTTCGCTGGCTTCATGTTGGCACCTCTGTATTTAACTGACACATACATCACAGACATGTGGGTGTGTGGGAGGGAAAAACTAGTTTTATCTCATACAATGTATTGAATTTGATAAGGCTGTTTTCGAACACTGTTTAGCAGATTAAATAATGATAGCATACAAGTGATCCAGAGAGAGAATATTTGCAGTGTTGTGGGGCTAGAACAGACAGTTATCAGATTAAGACAGACTGTGTCTGCAGGAGAGCTGGGATATCTTTGAAGAGCTTGGAATACTTAATAGACTACAAGTGCGTGTTGCGTAGTGGCTGTTTGAACCTAACAGGCTGCTGTCCCATGGCCCTCCGCTTATGGCAGCACACTCTTGTCTTTTTTACTATTATATCAACCGTTGCGTTTTGTTTCTGCAACAGATCTCTGTTCAGAAGATGGATTTTTTTAAACATACCACCAAAATCCATCTTTTCTGGTTTTTATAGTTCTTTGTGTGCTGCCTTCAGATTTACATTCGAACTTGTTTCTTTGCACTAAGAAGTTGCTTTTGGTTGTCTCAGCCATGTTCAGGTGCTTCACTGATATTTTCTGCAACATTTAAAGAAAAGGCTGTTACCAGTATGTGGCCAGTAATTGCCTCTGCTGTTGGAGTGAAGGTTTGCTTATAATTGGAGACTGTTCTCTCCAAGAAAACAAGCCAATAGGTCGTCTGTACAAGCAGGTATTATGACCCACCCGCAGTTAAGTTTTAAAGTGTGCAGATGTGGTAGAACTCTGCAGTAAGATAACCTGGAAAAGTGAGCTCTGTAACACATGTTTAAGTTTCTGTTTTAAGCCAAACTATGACCTTTTCCTAACCAAGTAGTTTTGGTGCCTTGAACCTAAAAGAGCTCTGTTCTCACGGTTTGCCAGGGCATCAAATAATAAGTGATAACGATGTGTCACTCACAACCACATTACATGTGTATGAGTGTAAAGGACCACTTGGCATCCCAGTACTGTGAAGACACAATATTATAACCCAAACCCAGCAGGTAGTTTTTGGTGCCTAAGCGTAACTAGCGAGGAAAAGCAAAAGTTAAAGCTGAGTGAAAAAAACTTCCTGTGTGGAGTCTGCATGTTCTCCTCATATCTATATGGGTTCTCCCCGGGTACTCCAGCTTCCTCCCACAGTCCAAAGACATATAAGGTTGATTAATCTGATTTGACTGGAAGTGTGAATGTGAGCATGAAGCTCTGTTAGTCCTGAGACAAACTCGTGGCCTGTCCAGGGTGTACCTCGTCTCTCGCACTATGATAGCCGGGCTAGGCCTCCAGCTCAACCGCAACCCTGAAAAAGAAGCACGATGGATGAATGGATGAAATGATGAAAAAAGAAGCTCATCTGTAAGTGAAAAACCAAGCAAATCAAAGAAGCAAAAATAAAAAAGCTACCAAACAGAATGTGTCAACCTTACACCACCACCGCCCTACACCTGCTAATATTTAGGATAACCAGCAGAAGACGGTGAATAACAGTGAAGTTGAACTGAATATTTTCCCCAATAAAACCCTTTTTTAAACTAAGTTTCAAGTGTAACCAATAGGAGAGCAGTTGGTGATAGTTGAAGTGACGGTTGGCCACTTGTTTTTCATTGTTTGACCTTGAGTTATTTCTTACAGTTCTACTGTAGGTAAATCCCTGTGACGCACATCCAAAGATTCACACTCGACTCTGTTTATATTGTGTTTCGCGTTTTCCTTTTGTCTTCCCAGTACAGAAAGTGGTGAAGCATCAACAACCAACACAGCGAGCAACTGTCTGCCTGGACAGAGACTACTGGGTTTCAAGGTTATGCTGACAGAAGGTTTCAGATTTTTTTAACGCTGCTCCATGGATCGGACTTGTTTGTTCATCACATCCCACAGATGCTCGATTGGATTGAGATCAAACTTGTCGGGCTCCTCAAACCATTCCTGAACCATTTTTGCTTTGTGGCAGGGCGCATTATCCTGCTAAAGAGTGCTGTCTGTAGTCTGCCACCTTTCTATCAGAACCAGCATTAACTTTTTTGGGATCAGGTGACACGGGCCAACCTTCACTCCCCATGTGTATCAATGACCCCTGGTCGCCTGTGACCCTGTCGCTGGTTCACCGCTGTTCCTTCCTTGGACTCCTTTTGATAGATACTGACGCTTGCCCATTTTTCCTGCTTCTAACACATCAGCTTTGAGGACAAAATGTTCACTTGCTCCCTAATATATCCCCTCCACTAACAGGTGCCGTGAAGTGAAGAGATAATCAGTGTTATTCACTTCACCAGTCAGTGGCCCTTATGTTGTATATATATATATATATATATATATATATATATATATATATATATATATACGCTTCCCCACTCAGATCACTGTTCTTTAAGCAGCCTCGGACTTTGAAGAGAAAAGCCCACAAACCAACACACAGCATCAGCCTTTCATTTTTCAAATAGTGTTCCTCTCTTATCATCCAGGGCTCACATAATAACTGCACTCACCATCAGCTTTTGATATTTATTTAGAGTCCTTCTCTCCGATTGAGCTTTCCGAGTTAACTTCAGTAATTACTTCCTCCAAATTACTTCCGCCATGAACTGTCTATTAGACCCCGTTCCTACAAAACCGCTCAAAGAAGTCCTTCCATTAATTAATGCTTCAGTCTTAAACATGATCAATCTGTCTTTATTAATGGAATATCTGCCACAGGCCTTCAAGGTGGCTGTAATTAAACCATCACTGACCCAGCTGTCTAATTATAGGCCGATCTCCAACCTTCCTTTTCTCTCAGAAGTTCTTGTAAGAGTATTTGTGAATCAGGTAACTAATTATAAACCATTCCTCTGCAGAGATTATGGGATCTTTGCCTTACAAGTGTTTCTAGTTTAGCCATGCGTGGTCATGTGACAAGGTGTGCAGCTCCTAGCAAACATGCAGAACTCGCTCTGTATCCTCCCTCCAAACTAAAATTAGAAATATTTTTTAAAGTTTAATATAAAATGGCATTAAATTAGCATCCAGATATGTTGGCAGCCAACAAACTGTCCTGAGCAGAACTCAGAATCATTTAGACCCCAGTTTAACTGCAGGTGATTAAAGGATCAGCGAGGCTGAAGCCTTTTTCAGGTTGTTACATTTTTGGGTTGTTAAAAATGCAAATATTTGGTTGTAGCCTGACAGATATTTCCTTTTACTCTGCTGAATATGTTTACATCCACATTAGAAGGACAGCAGTAAGCAGTCATTTCTGGTTCTGTTAAAGTGACCAATCAGCTGTCTGCTCTCATCTGACTCTGCTTGTGTTACATCAGCACTGCAAAGCTGCAGCCTGAAACCACAGTGAACTCGTGCTCACCAGCAAGTTCGTTACTGCAGTGTGACCCAGTTAGAGAGACAGAGAGCAGCGGTTTATCTAAAGATCGTGAGAGCATGAAGAAAAATAACATGCTGGCAAGAAACACAACAAATCTTTACTCAGCCGCCACATGAGCCAAAGCCATGACATGTCATGGCAAACTGGTTTTAGTAAAGTTAGATTTACACACATCTTCCAACAGCAAGAAATAAGTACTGGATAGATAGATAGATAGATAGATAGATAGATAGATAGATAGATAGATAGATAGATAGATAGATAGATAGATAGATAGATAGATAGATAGATAGATAGATGATAGATAGGCCCCTGAGATGAGCTACTCCAAGAATGCCTCAGGCTGCTGAAGACAGACGGTGATGAACAGGAAGGGGAACAATCATGGTGTGTGTACTATATATATATATATATATATATATATACATACATATATATATATATACATACATATATATATATATATATATATGTATGTATATATATATATATATATATATATATATATATATATATATATATATATATATATATATATATATATATATATATATATATGTATGTATATATATATATATATATATATATATATATATATATATATATATATATATATATATATATATATATATATATATATATATGTATATATATATATATATATATATGTATATATATATATATATATATATATATATATATGTATAACTTGCAGATCAGGAATGAGAAGCAGATGATAGGATAGGGTGAGACCGAAGGTTGCTCTGGTGCAAAGAGAACAAGCATGGCTTTGCCTCCAATTGCATCACCTGCCACAGTTTTCACATCAGCTCGGCTCATTGCAAATTTTATGTGTGATCACATTACGCAACAAACTTTACAGCCAGTGTCAGCGTAGCATTACTGACCACTCACAGCAGTTCAGAGTCACATCCACGCTGCACTTCGATCTCGCCTCAGATGAATCTAACATGCATGTGCACGGACGGGGACGGGGGGGGGGCACAGAGAGAACATGTGAACAGGAGATTTGAGCCGGGAACCTTCTTGTTGTGAGGCGACAGCACCAACCACTGAATCTCTGTGGTGCCGGCACACAAACACAGCCAATATCAATCATTCGTGTATATAACTAAAATGCTTCCATTCATGCTTCCCGTCGCTGGGGCCTCTCTCCTCTGTCGTGCTCTTATAAATGATTCATAACAGAGGAATGCAGTTACATTTCTTTGGATAGTTACACCTCTATGCAACCTGCAGCATTTCACAAGTCAGGAACCACTGAACCACATTAAAGGTGCCACCTGTGAGCCAGAGCTGCGCACACATCCACACAGCGTGAGCGGTGAAACCACAGGACGAGAAGCTCCCATTGTTATATTTTATCCTAAAACCAGAAAACCCCTGGGGGGTTTTTGTGTGTTTTCTCAGTACACCTCATCAGGTAAACATACGTTCAGCTCAGCTCTGTTTGCAGTCACAAAAACACTGATTTCTCAAATATTACAGCAGTTATATACAGTAGGTGAATATAGCTGTAATCCACAGTATTTAAAGCCCAGATCATATACAGTATATAAGTGAGGCAGGAGTGCAAAGATTAGCGTTACCTGCAGCGCTGTCCCGTCTGTGCGTCTGTCTGGGCGAAGCTGCTGTGTGAATCTTTCTGACTTGCTTCTGCACAGTAATATGAGGAAGGCCTGGCCACAGAGACAGAGGGAGGGCGGAGGAGGGAGCAGAGCTGCAGAGGAAGCCACAGGTGGTTATTACTGCGCCTCATTTACAAGTCAAAAACACACACACCTAGTTTGGTCGGGAAGTTGGGAGTTTTGCAGATATGTTTGATGGACAAGTTTTCTGTTGCGTGCACAGCAGATGAATCCATCAGCTGTTTATCGCAGAATGCCAATAATGGAAACATACATAGACCTACAGCAAAAGCACAACCAGGAGGTAAAAGAGGCTAAAGGTTAGCTTTGAGTCATGACTTTTTCCTGTGAGGTCGTGTGATATTTACAAGATTCTTCCTGTTCAGTTTAGAGGTGCTATTTCCATCTTCTTCTTAACCAGAAAATCATTATAGTTCCACGTAACTCGTTTAATGGGCTCGTTCGGATGAACGTTTATGTCTGAGCTGGGAGTGCCTTTCAGCTATTCAAAGCCTGTTCTGAATAAAGCACAAGTGACAGACGGTGACTAACATGCTGCTGCTTGTTGAAGGTTTCTGTTTTCTGCAGCAGAGCGAGCGTGTGCTGACAGACGTGTCGCTGTGACACCCTCCTCTATCTACAAGTAATCTGACAGAGGCACAGAAGCCAGTCAATACAGTTCTTACCTTTTTTAAAACCCTTCATACGCAGCGCTGTGCTCTGGTTTCAGACACTTGGAGTGATGAGCAGAGAAGTGCAGTGTCTGCATGTGTTTCCAGACTCATGGTAGTGGTGTTGAGCTGGCAGACCCATGTCTACATGTGTGGACTGTCCTCTGTGTACGCTTGTGCCGGCCTCTTAGCCCTGGAGAAGACAGAGGTCACAGGTGACGATGAATTTGATGGGTGAGTACCCATAATCCTGCTCTCCGCGCTGTGTAAATAGACACTAATGCAGGACTCTGAGTCCATGATGTGTAGATCAGAGTTCTAGTTTTATTTTTATTTACCCAACAAAAACACGCTGAGATTAAAATCTCTTTTTCAAGAGTTTCCTGCCGAGACAGCAGCAGCAGCACAATTAATAGAATTATAAAGAGAAAGCAGCCGTCCAAGTCAGCAGGATAAGACTGAACACAGGATAATTAGGTATAAAAAGCACATCATTACAATCAAACATCCACAACTCGATGTGGTCACTTGCAGATTGTTGAAAAGTGCCTTGAACTCATGTATTGAGACCAGGTCCTTAAGTTTAAGGTCTTTTTGTAATTGATTCCATGTAGAAGGAGCAGCCAATTGGAACGCTTTTTTACCCGTCTCAGTCCTGACCTTGGGAACAGACAACAACAGACGCTCAGCGTGAGGACCTGAACTCTTGTGTTGCAAGTGGGTCTGAAGCAGCCCTAATACACACTCATATATAAGAAAACACCGATGTTTGAATCTGCGAGCATGAAGGGCGGACCAGCCGACACGAGGAAGAGCTCTAGAGTTTGAGAAGTCTTCATGCTCCCTGATTCACAGCGTCCAGAGCATGGAGCCTCTGAGATGAAGCGTGCAGACACCGAACATCACCGAAGTCAAGCACACAAAGAAATGTTACAGCGACCAGTCTCTTCCTTGACTCAACTGAAAGACATGATTTCATTCTGAAATAAAAACCCAGCTTCAGCTTTAGTCTTTTGACTAACTGTTGAATACGAGGAGTTTTAAGCTGTTTCAGGACTCGTGTCTAACGCTTTAAGGCTGGAGCTGGTACAGCTCTTGGACTGGTTTTGTACCAGTTTTGCACCTGGATGGAGACTTTATTTTAGCCTGTTTTCAGACCGCCTACAGATCTGGTCTTGGGCCTGATTGTCTAGTGTTGGACTCGTGTTTTCTGTCTCTTCCAGACTGAGTGAGTGTTCAGGGTTCACTGGGACTGTTTTTAGGATTGCTTTAGACTGGTTTTGGTCTGGTTCTGGTCTTGGCTCTTGTGTTGCTTCGGACTGCTTTGGAACTTAGTGTCAGATCTTGTTGTGGAGCATCTTCATGAATTACCACCAGTGCAACATTGACTTTCTGTTTGTGTTCCCAGACTGACTCCAGGGTTTTGGTTTTAGTTCTAATTATTATTATTGTTATTATTATTATTTGGGGGTGGGGGCTTATTTTGGCCTCCTCTCTGGACCTAGCCCCTGTTCCTTTGGGTAATCCCAGACTGACTTCATGTTGCTGAGATCAGGCCTCTTGTGGTTGAGACCATGGCAGAAGTGATTATTGGCTCTGGATGGATACGTGGGTTTGTCCTCTTGCACAGCGGATTTGGGATGATCTGAATCCTCCCTGAAGGTATGGATAAGGAAAAGATTCTGATAAAGTGACTCCACCTCCCGTTCTCCTCCTGTTAGCATTAGATTGTATATTAATTTTGAATGTTAATAATATGTTAATAAATGACAGTGAGTGCTTTTTGTGATGGAGTTTAAAGCATCAAAGGGGAGGATGAGGACCACGACACCCTTGGTTATGTGAATAATTATCTGTTCCCTCCATCACTTCCACCTTGCTGCCACTGAGCATAAATGACTAGTTTAAGCTTGAGCTTAAAATGTTACAACTTGTTGATTTGTTTTTCTTTTCCAAGACAAACATACATTTTAAATAGATCTCATCCCTCACTCTGCTGGCTCCTATCAGTCAGATCTCTGTGCAGCATAGAGGGTAAAATTCAAACTACCGCAGGCTTGTTTATCTCTGCGCTGGAGGGGAAACTGTCATTGCACTTTTCTGGAAAAACATTCATGAAGGAGGAAGTGTTTCTGCAGGGATTCTCCCAGACTGAGTGGAGAGGAGAAAGAGAGCAGCAATTCAATTCAGTTCTGTTCTCTTCTTTTCGGCACCAAATCACAACAAATAGCCACCTCAAGATGCTTTATAGTGTCAGGTAAAGACCCTACAATAATTTATAGAGAAAGCCCAACAATCAGATAACCCCCTTTGAGCAAGCACTTGGTAACAGTGGGAAGGAAAAATAAGGCTGGGGCTGAGGGGAGAGAGAGGACAAAAGACATGCTGTGGAAGAGAGCCAGAGATTAATAATGACTAATGATTAAATGCAGAGTGGGGTATAAACAGAGGTGAATGGAAAGAAATACTCATGGGATACACCCCCAGCAGCCTAGGCCTATAGCAGCACAACTAAGGGGTGGTTCAGGGTCACCTGAGCGAAGTGCTCTATTGGGGTGATACGGTACTATGAGGTCTTTGAGATAAGATGGGGCCTGATTATTCAAGACCTTGTATGTTAGGAGAAGGATTTTAAATTCTACTCTAGATTTAACAGGGAGCCAATGAAGAGAAGCCAATATGGGAGAAATCTGCTCTCTCTTTCTAGTCCCTGTCAGTACTCTAGCTGCAGCATTTTGGATCAGCTGAAGGTTAAGAGTCATAGTGCAGGTGGGGGCAGCCTAAGATCAGGTGTAGCAGTGCAGCAGAGAAAAGGCCCACCTTAAAACTGTAATCCCATGAAGAATTTTCCTCATCAATTGGCTGTGATCTCATACCTTGGATTGTGACAGCCACAAGTCCGGACTTGCTCTCATTGCTCACCTTATCTTTCCATCTCTTCTAAGTAACTGATGGGTGGGGCTGATCTAGCGGTTATGGATGCAGCAGAATTGAGTACGTTGGGAAAAATAAAGCCCCCCTGACAGAAACTTTCATGAGCTCCTCTGTGCTTCGCTTGTTTTAGTCATACCGGCTGACTAACGAATGGGGCGTTTGGTTTCTGTTTTGTTTTTGCATGCACACAATCGCTCAGTCATTCAATAACCATGCACTCAAATATTACACCGACTTCCTGGCAGTCATTCATGGCGATCCTGAGGTAAAATCCGTGGGAGGATTTGGTAACAGCAGAGGTGGAGGTGGCAGTTTGACGTCACGGTCCCTGCATGATCCCGGCTTCCCGTCTCTCCTTCTTTCTGTCTCTGGTGTGAGTGTGCGCAGGACTCCCAGCCTTCCACGTCCTCTGACCTTTTCCAGCTGCTTCTGTTGTTGTCAATCAGTCCGCTAAACTTTTGTAATCAGGTTTTGTTCTGCACTGGCATTTTTAAAACTGTATCAGGGCAAACGTTTTCAATGTTATCATTTAGTAATGCTTCAAAATAACAAGCATCATCATCTTAAATTCAAACTAATGACTGCAACCTTGGACCTAATGGTGATAATGGACCTGCACAAGTCCAACATCTTTCACTGTAAACTGCTCCCACACACACACACACACAATAAAAGAAACAGATAAATGGTGGAACATCAATCATCAGTGCATGTCTCAACACGGATGGGTCTCGATTCCTTGCTTCTGCCTTTAAAACTCACAAAGTATTAATTATTGGTGATGTGATCTCCATCAGCTGCAGCACGCATCTCCTCCTCTCCTCTGGCTCCATCTGGTGGTTGCTCGTTTGGTATCTAATCTTCAGAAAATGATGCCTGACTTTCTTTTTTCAGTAACAGACGAGATAAACATGAATCTCTCAATACGCAGATATACGTGACACTTTTTAAAGTTTTGTGTTGAAATCTTCCTGAGACACAACTGAGTTACACACCACCACCACCACACTGTAACTCGTGACGTAGATTTGTGGTGCATAAAGCTGACGACAACAGCACAACTCCAGCACAGAGGTCATTTCGTAAGCACCACTACTGCAGACACACGTGTTGTTAATGATGTGTTGTAAACTACCCATCCCCTTCCTCCACCTCTTCTGAGGGACACTGAGGGGTTCTCCAGCCACATGACAGAAGCAATCTTTTCAGCATTTCCTGGGTCTGTCCTGGGGTCTCCTCCCGATAGGACATGCCTGAAGTCAAAGGCTGAATGACCTCAACCGGTTCTTTTGATGTGGCACATCAGCTCTGCTCTGAGGCCCTCCTGAAGGGCTGAGCTCCTCAAACTGTATTTTTAAGGCTGAGCCTAGACACCATTCAGAGGAAACTCAATACAGTTCAATTCAACTGACAAGCTAACAGTCGCCTCAACGTGTTTTATATTGTAAGGTAAAGACCCAACAACCAAAGCGACCCCTTACGAACAAACACTTGGCAACAGTGGGAAAGAAAAACTCCCTTTTAACAGGAAGAAACTTCTGGCAGAACCAGAATCAGGGAGGGGGGCGTCATCTGCTGTGACAGGTTGCTGCGACCCCAAAAATAGAGCCAAAACCAGAACCCTGGAGTCCGTCTGGTAATACAAACAGAAAGTCAGTGTGGAAAGGTGGCAAGTCATCTAAGATGCTCCACAACAAGATCTGAAACCAGGTCTTAACCATCCCATAACCAAGTTGCTCAGCAGGGCTGTTATTCAGACTGGCTCTGTGTAATATGACCCTAGTATAAGTTAATAATTAATAAGTTTCACCAAAAGAGTCAGAAGTTGTGACAATTAACCTTTTAAAAATGTGTTTTATGTTTAAATATTTGAGATCAGAACTGCTGAAATATACTGATGTGTCTGCCTTTGACCTTCACTGGTAATATTTATCATTTACCGCTGTCACAGGGTGTTTTTACACCTAAATCTGTTTTTTTAAATCTTATTTTATTTATATTTATAATTTTATTTTTACAATTTATTTTTAAGGAGCATGTATTATTATCATGCCACTATAATTTATGCTGAAAAACATGATACAATATGATACGATTTTCTCAAATAACAGTGGCGCTGTGGGTAGGTGCTCACATCTCAACTGGAGGGTTGTGGGTTCGAGTCCCCATCTGAGCATGTGCTGTCATTGTGTCCCTGGGCAAGACACTTAACCCACATTGCCTAAGTGTGAATGTGGTCGTAGGGGTCGTAGGTGCGAATTGGCAGCCATGCTTCTGTCAGACTGCCCCAGGGCAGCTGTGGCTACATTAGTAGCTTACCACCACCCAGTATGATTGAGGTGTGAATGAATGGTGCACAGAATTGTAAGGTGTCTTTGAGTACTGTGAAAAGCACCATATAAATCTAAGGCATTATTATTAAATATAACATTAGAAACAAGGATTCAACTTTATTTATTTTATTTTTATTTTGCCTGGTGGTTTTCTTTTTTTCTGTGAGACACTGAATGTTTGAAATTTGCTTGTTTTAAAAAACAGTGTCTCCACACTGCCTCTAGTGGTCACAGTGTATAATTGTAAACACTTGTCATTACTGACTCTGACCACTCGATGGCAGCATAGAGGCACTAAGGTCGCTGCATCAGCTACAGTGATAGAATAAAATGTGATGTGGAAATAAAGAGGTTTTTTTGTAGAAAGAAAACTTTATTTAAATTGCAAAAAAAAAATCTGACAGCAGATTGTTGCTCATCCTGCGGTTAGACGTTCAGTTCCAGAAAACAGGCGACTTGTGAGCAAATCAGCTGATTTGACTGAGACTTTCAGCGGTCTCAGAGACGTGAGATCAGAGTTGAGTGCTGCAGGTTTGATGCCCACTCATCACAGTTCAGTTTCACTTCCACGTCACCACTTCCTCCTCTTTTCTGGCCTTTGTTGTTCTCTCCTTTCTTTCCTGCTCTTTGTCAAAAGTATAAATAATCCTAGAGCAGGAGCTCTAAATACTTATGTACACATGACAGAATAAAATATGCACTCCTGTTTCTTTACTATTTTACACATAGAGCTCCTCATTTACACACATTTCAGTAAGACTGAGAAACAAAGATAAGAGACTTAAAACACAGTTTCTACTACAACACGCACAAAAATTTTGCCTTTGCCTTTTAGTTCTTACATATCCTCATTTACTCTCCTTGTCCGCCTCCTAAACGCGAGCCGTGCTCCGGGGTCTCCTCCTCTCCTCATTTCTTCTTTAGTTGCCTCCTCTCCCATCTTCACTTCACTTCCTCTCCTTTGCTCACTTCCTATCTTTGCCTGCTTGTCTCCTCACTCCTCGCCTCCTAAATGTTGCTCAGACTCTGCGCCGTGGTCAGGGACCTCCTCCTCCTCTCTCGCCGCGACACCTTCCTCAGCAGCGACTCTCTGAAGGTTCGGCACATGAGGAAGTAGATGACGGGGTCGAGGCAGACATTGAGCGCCGACAGGAAGAGCGTCCCCTCTTTCAGCTGCAGCAGCAGGAAGCGGGCGTGCCAGCTGAAGCCTGAACCTGGCATTTGACTCAGAGTGTACGGCACGCGGCAGACGTGGTACGGCACGAAGCACATGAAGAACACCACCAGGATGCTGAAGATGCTGCGGTTGGACTTGCGGCAGACATCGCTGTTGTCGCAGCGCACGCGGCGGTATGACTGGTAGATCTGGCGGGCAATTGAAGCATAGCAGAAGGCGAGGACCACCAGAGTAACCCAGAACACTGAGACACTGAAGATCGAGGACATCCGGTGCCACTCTTTGCCCAGCGGGGTCTTCAGATCCATGCAGCGGCGGGCGTTTTTCTCATTGGCCTCCTTGCTTGTCAGCAAGCTGTTGGGCAGGAGGAAAACGATGAGGAGGACCCAGGTGAGGATGGCCAGCACCGAGGCACATTTGGGGTTCTGCAGGTGGTGCAGTGAGAAGATCCTGGCCAGAGTACTTCTGCAGGACGAGGTAGAGGTGGAGGAGGAGGAGGTGTTTCGGACAATCTTGAAGTAGCGCTCAAGGCTGATTAAGCCCATGAAGAGGATCCCCATGTACATGGAGCAGTAGAAGATCACAGCGGTGTAGCGGCACACGATTACGTGGATGTACCAGCCACCGAGTTCCAGCTGAGCCACAACCCGGAAAGGGTAGCTGGACAGCATGAGGAGGTCGGCGACCACCATGTTCTTCAGGTAGACCACCAACCCTGATTCAGCGGGCACTCTGAAGAAGATGCAGGCAGCCCCGCCATTCAGAAACAAACCCACCAGAAAGATCACGAAGTAGAGCGGTGGGAGGACCTTCAGGGTGAAAATGCTGTTGAAGTCTGACTGGTTGGAAGGCAGACTGCTGGAGTTGAAGTGAGCCATCCCTGAAAATACAAGCACAGCAGAGCAAGAACTTCAGGACGATTACAGGACACATGTTTCACCGTTTCAGGTCGCCGATAAAACAGGAAACGTTATTCTTTATGAACACCAAATCTAAAGATATTAATAAATGTGGACATCTGACTGAGAATTCAATGAACTGCATGCTCACAGGCTGATGACAGGCTGACCTACATTCTCCCCTGCTTTCTGGTTCTTTTCACCTTTAATGGGAAGCAGAATTTACAAAGTGATCAGTAAGAGCTGATGCTGAGACTCTGAACTCATCAGGAAAACATAACGTTCATCGCTGCATCTCCAGACTCTTTCACAACTGTCACATCGTGAAACATCCCAAACTCGTTGTTGTGCTCCTCCAACTACCGATTATCCTGCTGAAAGAGGCCACAGCGATCGAATGGAAGGACCCGAAGTTCCCCAGCAGAACATTGCCCAAAGCATCACACTGCCTCTGCCGGCTTGCCTCCTTCTTCCCATAGTGCACCAACGCATGATTCATCAGAAAACATGATTCATGACCAGGCTGCCTTCTTCCATTGCGCCGTTGTCCAGTTCTGATACTCACGGGCCCTTTGTTGGTGCTTTCAAGAAATCATAGGGGTCAGCCTGGGCACACCGACTGGTCTGCAGCTATGCAGCCTCATACACAACACAGTGTGATGCACTGTGTGTTCTTACATCTTTCTATCAGAACCAGCATTAACCGTTTTGGTAATTTGAACTGCAGTAGCTCATCTGTTGGATCGGGCCAGCCTTCACTCCCTACGTGCATCACTGAACCTTGGCCACCCATGACCCTGCCTGTTCACCCCTGTTCTTTCTTTGGACCGCTTCTGATAAATTAATTTACCCTAATGGATCACACAGCAGTGGGGAATAAGTTTTATTACAGTAGGAGTCTTTCTGAAAGTGCTGTAACTAAGTTTAAGGATCTAATTCCTTCATTATTATGCTCTTCAGTGCCATGTGCCAACACAGTGCAGAGCAGCTACCTAAACTCTGCTCCCACTGAGGTAGATTATCTCATCGATAGTTTTACATCCTCACTGTGTACGACTCTGTGGTATAATTCACAAACGTGCAGCTTAAAGCAGATAACCCGTAAGCTGGAGAGGGAATGGCGTCTCACTAAAGTAGAAGATACTCATTTAGCCTGGAAAAAGAGTTTGTTGCTCTATAAAAGAGCCTCCATAAAGCTAGGACATCTTACTATTCATCATTAATTGAAGAAAATAAGAACAACCCCAGGTTTGTTTTCAGCACTGTAGCCAGGCTGACAAAGAGTCAGAGCTCTGTAGAGCCCAGTATTCCTTTCACTTTAACTAGTAATGACTTCATGGATTTCTTTACAAATAACATCTTAGAGGAAAAATTATTCAAAACCATCTCACAGACATATTTTATGCTCAATTACTTTACTACTATTTATTTAGACTCTCTCTCTCTCTGATTGATCTTTTGGAGTTAACTTCAATAGTTACTTCCTCCAAACCAGCAACATGTTTATTAGATCCCATTCCTACTAGACTGTTCAAAGAAGTGGCAGTGGCGCTCACCTCGCAACCAGAGGGTTGTGGGTTCGAGTCCCCATCCGAGCGTGTGCTGTCACTGTGTCCCTGGGCAAGACACTTAACCCACATTGCTTAAGTGGTTGGAGGAGCTGTGGGTGCGAATTGGCAGCCAGGCTTCTGTCCCCAGGGCAGCTGTGGCTACATTAGTAGCCTACCACCACCAAGTATGACTGAGGTGTGAATGAATGGTGCACAGAATTGTAAAGCGCTTTGAGTACTGTGAAAAGCGCTATATAAGTCTAAGGTATTATTCTTTGCATTTATTGATGCTTCAATCTTAAATATGATCAGTTAGCCTAATTAATTATTTAACCTTCAAGGTGGCTGTAATTAAACCGCTACTTAAAAAGCCATCACTGATCCAGCTGTCTTAGCTAATTATAGGCCAATCTCCAACCTTCCTTTTCCAATTTGTTCATGTGAATAAAATAATTGAATAATTGAATAACTGAATTGAATAATTGAATAGATAATAACCGCTGCAGGCCGACTCATTTCTCACTTCACCTTTCAGCGTTGATCGGCGTGTACATGCTTATGGCTGTTTTGCTGTGGTTGGTTTTCAATCTGCTGGTGTTTCTGATTGTGATGACAGGAGTAAGTGTCACTTGGAGGAAGTGGAGTGATTCTCTGTAGTCAGCAGTTTTCTTGTCACCGACAGAGTGACAGCGCTGCAGACCCTCTGCGTGGCTGGACGCACAGAGCAGAATGAATGAATGAGTGTGACCACAGCACTTTCACAGCATCATTCAACTCACTGGTGGCTGAACCCAGAGTAACAACTGTTACTCTGCACCGCAGTGATTCTCTGCTTTAACCCATATTTAGTGTTACTTTTGTTTTTGCCATATCAACAAAGGAGTCATGAAAGCAGCTCCGTCTGTGCTGCGCGGCTAAAAGAAAAAGCAGCCCTTCATGTTCATGAAGTGCCGCTCTGTTTACTCGGGGCCACGTGCACAAACAGACGGCGCCTCGGACGCCTCCCTTTGTCCTGCTCTTCACACACACTTCCCTCCTCTGATCCCGACTCATCCCTGTCCAACACACACGGCTCTCGTCCTTCGTCCACGCTGTAAAAACAGGACACTTGCAGTGAGAGGACAGCACCGCGCTGCATCGTGTGTTCCTGTGCTGATAACGTTATTTTTAACCTTTTTTCTGCCGGTGATCACTACTGTTCTAACTACACAACCTGCTGACTTTATACTGAAACGCTCGATTCAGCTTCTGGTGCACCTGTGCACAGTTAACACAACCTGTCAATGCCATTTTAAAAAGTTCCTGTGTTTAAACTGACTGCATTTAACAGCTGTGTGATGCACACTGTACGGCTATCAGATGAGAACAAATAAAAAGTTCCTTCCTGCAAGTGCGCTTCACTAGAATACCAAACACAATCAGATAACAATTTCCAGTACGAAGACGCAGTTAAAACGCCTCCTGGCCAAACCACGGGTGGTGTCTCTCTGCCGCACATTGTTCCTCATCCTCACCTCATTTCCTATCATCTCTGCACTGCTGATTGTCTCGTAAACAAACTGAATGCCCACAACTTTAGAATGCTTCCTGTGCCAAAGCCACTTAATGGAGTACAACCGCATCAAAAACCTTTCCATCAACATCAGAATGGTGCAGCATCACTCTGATGTTTGTCCTTTGTTTGCTGCAGCTCAGAGCTAACCACAGGGGGGGGGGCATGTCTCTGATAATCTCTTATAAAACTGTTTATTTGTGTCCTTAAAGATGCTTTCATATGAGCTCCCAGTGAGGCGCTGCTCCCTCTGAAAGCATCATTTTACTACGTTTACCTGCATGTCCTCTTTATTAACCCTTACGTGGGTCTTCCTGGTGAATGGGACCAAACCGACTATTTAAGAGTTTAAAAAGTTTCCTCTTCCAGAAAGCCTGATCAGAGTTAGTTCAATCACATCACTTTGAATTAAGTGTGTGCATGATCGGCGCCCATGGCAGGATTCACCATGGCAACGGGTAAAAACAGAGCAGCACCTCCATTTTAGCTCAATATGATGTTTGATAATGTCTGCTGTCGTCATTTCCCAAACTTGAAATTTGATTAGAAGCAACGATGTTACATTTTATTTAATGTAGGAGACAAAGTGGAGATAAAAATCCTGGATGAGATTTAGAGGAAAACTCTTTAATTGTGCCACTCTGAGCATTTCTAATCTGATCTAAGATCAGCTTCACCGATAGACGACGGCTCTCCGACTGCCACAGCACAGATGTTTCACGGAGTCACTCTTAAAGGTCAGAGGGCAGCTTCCCAAATCTGTGATGAATATAAAGTTTAATTAGAAAGGCAAACATGTTAGAAGAAAGCTTTCATTGGTAGTTTTGGGTTTTAAATGAAGAATAAATAAATAAATGAGCCACTATGAACAGATTACACACGGATCCAGACGGGATGAGCCGGGACATGATCAGAGCTGAACTGGACCCAGGCCTGATCAGGTCGGATCCATCCTACTGCGAAGTGGACTCCGACCCTGACCTGGTGTGCTGATCCACCTGTGATTCCATCGGAATCACATAATTGCATTAAAAGGGCTCCAACAGCTCAAAGACGGGCTAGAGGTCCAGTTCAGGGACTCCGGTTAGCTGAGCTGAAGCCTGGCACCCACTGCTGAAAGTGAAGCCTCATATTATCTGAAGTCCAGACTTTGCATTTATGCAAATATGCATAATTCTGCATAAATTTTTTTTAAAATTTCTGCCGTATTTTGTTATTTTATTGTCCATGTTCACATCTGTGCTTACACGAGTCTCTACATCACTGCTGACTGGATGATCGGATGTTAGTGTTTAAACCGGTGACGGCTAAAAGCCGAGTTTTTGCACACATTCTGATGCAAACTTGCTGGTTGTTGGGCTTACAGATTGAGGAGATGCCGATTTCGCATTCAAACTGGGAGGCAGCAACTTCTGCTTTCAGCCTCCGAGAGATGAGCTGCCACAGGAAATGGTGCAGAATCATTACTGGTAGCTGAGGGTTCTGAGGAAGTTCATTTATAACTCGAGCCACTGTGTAAAAGCTGTAACATTTGCAAGAGTTGTTTGTTAAACAAATATCCCTCGTGCATCCAGCACCCCTGAGTGGGTGTTTGTTGTTTGCTGTGATGATCAATATGATATAACATATTGAGATTTTTGGTTCTGAAGCTCTCAGGAAGGAGAGTGGGTGTTCCTGTTGGTGGTTTTAAATCTGTTGTGACAACAGACTGATGTTTGTAACACTTAATCTGCAAGTATAAGTTCATATGCGTATTGGAGGTGTGGCAGGTGTTGTCACCTTATCTTTCTCTATGCTGATGATGCTCAGCTTTATGTGGCTCTGGACCAACTGATGCCCTGACATCACAAAACAAGTGATACAACCAACAAAGGACAGAGCCACTGTTTATTTTACCTTATGTGGACACAAATGTGAATTCAATGGAATTTCACCATAGAAAGCCTAAAACATGGAGTCCAGATTTGAAAGAGAGTGCAAGTGCAAAGTGCTGACTTTAGCTAGCCTTGTTAGCAAGCTGTACATTTGCATCACACAGACACACATCTGCTAAGTAGTTTTGTTACTAAAACTGGAGGTGAGGCTGAGGAGATACCCGCTGGCTTCAGCTCCCTGTGATGGGACGTGTTAATCAGTGCACATGCCTTACTTAATTCTCTAAGCCGATGTGTTATTAGAATAAATTCACCCCCACTCAGAGGTGATATTAACAGTGAAACTATACGTATGGCCCAAAATAGTTTGAAAAATGTATTTTGTAGATTTCTTTGTTTTTCCAACAGTAAACGCAGCACAATAAAGATCCAAAATTAGGATTTTATTCTTTAAATAAAACACAAGCAGGACAATGCAGCATTTTTAAAAGCTAGAACCCGGTGTGTGTATATATTCAAATGCATACAGAGAAAAGGAAATAAACAGTGACCAAAATAATGACAAGCAACAAACCAGCCACCCAAAGATTTCAGCATTTCTTTTTTAACAAGAACTCGGTGTGTGGATTGATTTTTTTTCACATCCTCAAACCCATTAATGTTCAAGGATATGGTTAATCTTTTTAGTTTGTGATGTGAGCAATGCATAAATATACATTATACTGCCAGAAATATTTGCTCATCTGCCTTCATGGGCATATGAACTTGAGTGCCGGAGCTGCTTTGTGCACTGGTGTGCAGTCATGTTGGAACAGGAAGGGTCCATCCCCAAACTGTTCCCACAGAGTTGGGAGCATCAAATTGTCCCAAATGTCTTGGTATGCTGAAGCATTCAGAGCTCCTTTCACTGGAACTAAGGGGCCGAGCCCAACTCCTGAAAAACACCCCCACACCATAACCCCCCACCCCCCAACAAACTTTACACAAAGCAGTCAGGCAGGTACCGTTCCCCTGGCAACCACCAAACCCAGACTCCTCCATCAGGTTGGCAGATGGAGAAGTGTGATTCATCCCTCCAGAGAACACGTCTCCACTGCTCTAGAGTCCAGCGGCGGCGTGCTTTACACCACTGCATCCGACGCTTTGCATTGAGCTTGGTGATGGAAGGCTTGGATGCAGCTGCCATGGAAACCCATCCCATGAAGCTCTCTGCGCACTGTTCTTGAGCTGATCTGAAGGCCACATGAAGGTTGGAGGTCTGTAGTGACTGACTCTGCAGAAAGTTGGTGACCTCTGTGCACTATGACCCTCAGCATCCACTGACCCCACTCTGGGATTTTACGTGGCCTACCACTTCATGGCTAAGTTGCTGTCGTTCCCAATCGCTTCCACTTTGTTATAATCCCACTAACAGCTGACTGTGGAATATTTAGCAGTGACTGGCCTTGTTGCACAGGTATCATCCTATCACGGTACCACGCTGGAGTTCACTGAGCTCCTGAGAGTCGACCCATTCTTTCACAGATGTTGGTAGAAGCAGTCTGCATGCCCAGGTGTTGGTTTGTACACCTGTGGCCATGGATGGGTGAGTGAATACTTTGGGCAATACAGTGTATCTAACTCCTAATTAGCTGCCAGTTATGTTTTCAGAACACAGATCAGTTTGTGTAATAAGTGTCATGGTTTTGTTGTGCTTCTTTGTCTTTGTTTTACCATCTGTTCTAATCATCCACTTTAATTAAAGCTTGTTCTCAGTTTGCCCACCGAGCCTACATGTCTGGGGTTCACCTGCATCTGTACACAAAGTAATTCAGAGGTGATTGCAGCTGAGTAGCTTATAATGTGAAAATGATTGAGTTTAAAGTCTGACACTTTTCTGAGACAGTGAGTGCTCAAATAAATGTATCAACCTTTGTGCAGCGATCTCACCTAAACTTCCTTTGCCTTGTTCGATATTTATGTCCTGCGTAGATCTGCTCTGATAACATGTCCGACTGAAGCAGGCGGCACTCGATCGGCTTATTTTGTGACGGAAAAGACTCGAAGCCCAGCGCAGAGAGCTTGGGTAAACACTGATAGCCGTTATCCCCAAATTTTGTCAAGCCGGCCAACACAAAGAGAGCCCGGCTGTGCCTGTGCCGCTCTGCAGTCCACCCCTCTGAACACAAATCTGCGGTTGCTCTGCAGAGGAAGAACTGCTGCTGTGCGATGGCGACAAATTAAGGAACCTACTGATCGTGTTTCATTCGTTTCTTTTTTCTGCTCTGATTTGACTTCTTGTGAAAACTTTTCTTTAATTCCCATAAACACTCCTCAACCTGTGGAAAGCCTTCCCTGAAGAGTTGAAGCTGTTATTAGCTGCAAAGCGTGGCCGACATCATATTAAACCCTCTGGATTAAGAAAGGGATGTTTGTGATGCATCTCCCGCATCACAGACTGAAAAGGTTTTGGGCTCAGCATAGCTCACTCACTCTTTAACCACATCCTCGGACTCTGAGTTTGAGGATGTGAAAAGAAATGAATCCACATTTTAACACTCTGTGGTTCTTTTGAAATCTTCGGCTGTGTGGTTGCTTCGTTGCTGTGGTCACTGTTTATTCCCTCTTCTCGACACGCGTCTGAATATGTACACACACCGAGTTCCAGTTTAAAAACCGCTGCATTGTCCTGCTTGTGTTCGATCTTGATGATGCTGCATTTACTGTTGGAAAACGAAGAAATCTGCAAAATTCATTCTTCAGAATTTATAATTTCATGAGGAGAGCTTTGTTTGCGTGTGTTGCTTAAAAGGTCTCGATATTATGAAGTGAAGTTGTCATATTTGGAGAAAAGAAGCTGCGAGATGAAGTCAAAGCAGGAAGGATCTGCGCGGAAACACATGCAGTGGATGTATTCTGAAAGCAGCGCTCAAACACACGCACAGACAGGTGTGACATGCATCTAATTTTAGTTTCAGAACCAAAAATTAACCGCAGCCCTTTCAAACCAGCAGCTCCTCCTCTGCAGCACCAGCAGGACCCTGTTTTTACTTCTGTGGTCAGGGGGGAAAAGCACTGCTTTGGAAGGATTCTTAAAATATGAATACAGTCACAGTAATCTTAATCACTAATGAAATCTGACTGGAGACGGGATGCTTCCCTTTGCTGTAGCTCTTGATTTCATGTTGTTTGGCGGCTGCTGGGACCTTCGGTTGAGTCATGCTGTTCGTCCTGAAGCAGAATGAGCCTTTCTCCACGGGTCCCTACATTATTGCAGGATTACATCCTGACATGTTTGTGCAAATATTTGAGTTTGTTTGCACTTCGTTTTGAGCTGTGACCCTCTTTTTCTCCTGCTGCTGACGTTACGCACCAAGTTTATGTTATTTGCATCGTTTTGGGTCGGTAAACTAAACCAGAACCTTGTTGACAAAATTAGAGTCTATTAATAAACATTTCACTTAATGTTGCAGTTATTCATCCCTCCCCACATTACACCAACCCATGTGACTATAAGTCAGCAACCCACAAAGGATGACAGGATTCATATTAATAATCCTGAACAGATAGATTGTGGTTCCTGCAGGTTCTGAAGTCGCTCTCGTAAAGTACTTCTTTCCACAGCCGCTCATTTTATTGATTTCATCTCCCTCATTCGTTTGCACCTTTTAGCTCTTTTGAATATTTTCCTTCACATTTGTTGGGGGGCTGTAGGGGAGAGCGTGCTATAAAACATCACCACAGTGGAAATGATAAGATCCCCATCACACCCTCCTTATGTGATTAATCACCCTCTGAGTTACACTTCTGGCCTTTCAGAGTTTTTGAGAATGTCTCAGCACAGATTAGGCAACGTGCTTATCATTTCTCACCTTCCTCCCTTCAAAATAAAAAAAAAAAAAAGCTTTGCACGTTTTCTGTGCATGTAATACGTTGGCTCACACTGTTCTCTGTGGCCTCGACACAGGTCTGCAGCACGTTAATGTTTCCTGAAGAAAAGTTTTCTTCAAGGTTTTATGACAGTTGTTGTTTGAAAAGTAAGAAGTGTGTGCTGATTTTGACCACACGTGAGCACAGCTCCAACCACGTAGGAAAAAAATCACATGAAGCAGCTTTTTGGTTAATGAGAAAGGAGCGAAGTGATGGCGTAAGCATTCTTACCCGTTGACTGTCTTATCCCGAAATGGTTTGTTTAATCCTGCCCGTCAGCTTTTACTGCTTCTTCAGGCTTCAGGCGCTTTTAAAAGTCCTCAGAGTCTCATGCTGTGACTGTAAAAAAATAAGTAAACTTATAAATAAGCTTCTGCTTCACACGTATCACATCACTGCCCTGCTTTCTCTAATTTATCTCACAAACAGCCGCCGTCCCAATAACACACCTCTGTCATCATCCTCATAATTTCATGAGCGCTGCATTAAATGATTCTCTCACCATATACTCAGCCTGCTGTCTGCTCAGGTTCCCATACAGATGCTGCCTGCGCTGCTGCTGTGAAGTCGTGTGGAGTGCTGCTTGCAGCTGAGAGTCTGAGCTGTTATAATCTCTGGTGGACTTCCACTTCCTCTCTCTCTGTGTTTCTAGCAGATCCCTCCCTCACTGTTTCACTGACAAACACTTCTATGCAAAGAAGATAAAGCCTGCCCCGAAGGTTGCAGCACGTTAATCCACTCGTTTGCATTGGCGTGACATCTCTGCGTGGCCAATACACTATAAATGCAAAAGCTGACCTTAGTTTTTATTTTAATGACTTCATTTTAAATTCATTTTACTAGTTATTTTTATCACATTCAGTTTGGTCATTGTGCATCCAAACCTTGGAACAGCTTACCTCCCTCTCTTTGCACGCTTGGCTCTGTGGCATCTTTTGAAAGAAGTCATCTGATCAGACGGGTCAGAGGATCATGCTTTAGGAAACGGAGTCCTCGTTTCGTGCTGCATCCCTGTGCCGCACACACAGGCACGCAGGCCCGTTATCAGCGCACAGAGATTCAAACTGCGTGAAGTGATCTGCGGTCGCAGCTCGTGCAGACGGTCACTTAAATCACCTTTCTTCATCACTCTGATGCTCAGCTTGAACTTCAGCCATGTCTGCATGCCCAAAGGCACTGAGGTGCTGCCATGTGATTGGCTGATGTTTGTGCAGTTGAGCAGGTGCAGCAATACGCTAACTGAACCAAGTAACAACTAACATAACATA